>CABFVX010008970.1:0-20799 GCA_902151425.1 Timema shepardi | reverse complement strand
GATAAATCTGTGCCGGGACCAAGGATTGAACCCCGGCCGCCAGCATAGAAGTCTGACACCTTACCCCTAGACCACCAGGTCACCCTGTAAATGTATAGAAAAACTAAAAGTTCATTCCCCGCTGTGGTGGCCACATAGTCTAAGGCACTTTTCTTGCAATAGAGTAGACTGCCGATGACAGGGAGATCGTGGTTCAATCCCGGTCAGGTGTGTTGGAGGTAGTTTTTCCTAAATGGTTTTCTACTCTCTCTCTCTCTCTCCACCAAATGAGTGTATACTTCCTCTAAATTCGACCTTCCTTATCTACAACATATTAGCGTAATTAGTACATAAACGTACACTCCGAATGCGTAGTTAGACATTGTCCCTCTTAAATTAAAACCACACCAAAAATGGTTTGCCTTAAAATTAAGCTGTAGACCACAAATACTTTTTATTAAAAGTGGATATTGACCTTAATAACAGCCCCCCTCTCTCTTCGAGGTACTTAAGAAAACTTCCTGTCGTACTGTATAATAATGTCAGGATTAACATAGTAAGAAACTCCCATAAAACATGCAACAGCGAGAAAGTTCAATATTCCACCGAATGCAATTACAAATACTAAAGGTGATCGTGACCTTAATGGCTAAAGTAGAATCTAGTGTTTGTTGAGATTTCCGCGATATCAATTACAACTGAAGTTGATGCTAGATTTAGATTGATACTCTCGCGTCAGTGGAAGACCGGTCTACATACTGCTTCGTGTTTACTTTACATTGGTACAAAATAGGGTAGAAACATAACAGATCTAGTTCTTTAAAAGCATACAAATGTGTTGGTGAGTCTTTTGTGATTTGTCTAGGATGGGGAGGTTGGGGTTTGAGTCCCGGCCGGGTTTGTTGAATTTGTTTTTTCTCCCTAAATTGTTTCCTACTCTTCCTCTACGCAGATAAGAGTACGTTTTCTTTAAAGTACTACCTTTATCGTACCTACCCAATTAGTGTGATTTAATGTGTATAGCCCAGATGGGTTGTAAGATATGACGGAGAGTTAAATAAATATATATTAAAATGTATCGTTGTTTTGATACAGCACCTTAGAGGAAACTATTTTTTTATTTATTTTTTACATAACAAATTGTAAACATGCGTGAGTGGAAACTTAGAAAAATAATTTTAAAATATAATTAAATTTTTTACACAAAATTCAATACAAATAAAACTTAAAATGCATTATTTTCTGGTTCGAAATCAGTAAAAACGATGCATTTCCTTATCAGAAAACTAATGAATACAGGCCTCTTAGAATAGGCTTTGTTGAGTCTATTTTTTAAGGGAAGAGGATTAGTTGGGGGTTGAACCCATATCACTCATATGAAGTCTCCACCTCCCCAAATGAGTTTCAAGATAAGCGTACATCACTACAGTATCAATAAAATATTTCAAAATTCTCAGTTTAAAAAATTATGTAAGGCTTATTTTTACCTTTGTAAAAACGCATGAGATTTGATCGATCCCAAGTGTAGTTTCATATTACGATCTAACTCTCAGCAATCGGATGACCTTGAACAACAAAGTTTGGTCCTAGTCTGTTGGTGTATTGCCAGGCTTTAAGAACAAAGTTGTTGGGTTTTTTTCACTATGGTTCTTACTACCTGTCCGGGCCTTCTGCTATTATTCATAATCATGTTGTAAAGATGAGGTAAATATTATTTTTAATGAAACTTCAACATTTTTGTGAAGGTAAAGTGGGAAATCATTAAAAGTAAAAAACGTTACTTAATTCATCCAACCTTCCCATCACGGGCAAATAAAACGATATGAGTTTGTCACCTTAGCCCACGAGGCAACCGATAATGTTCCATAATATAAGTTTTTAAAAATTCAATGTTTTGTTTACTTAAGGTTTAAGCTTACCCTTAAAGTAAGCTTACTAAGTACCTCTGACTTAAAAAAGGTCAAACCTGCTTCAGTGACCGCATGATCTAAGGCGTCACAGTCATGTTGGACTAGACTGCCGATGACTGGAAGATTAGAGTTAGAATCCTTATTGGATGTACTAAGGGTGGTTTTTCCAAAATAGTTTTCCACTCTCTCTCTCCAAACCAATATAAGTACACTTCCTATAAATTTGACTTTTATAATCCATAACTCGTTAGCGTAATTAGCATTTATGCGTATAACCTGGACAGGTGGTAAAATGCGGTGCAAAAATAAAACAAGGTCGTGGGTGTCCGACTTTTCGGTAGGACTAGCTTCATTTGGGGTAAGTCATGTTTCTACTCAAAAACTTATTTTAGGGGTGTCAGGGGTATGTTCTATACTTCAATTTTGTTATGAATAGTCTTTTGGAGATCGTGAAAAAAAAAATGTTTCATTGTAAGCCTTGATTGATAGTCTTTAATGCTAGCCCGTGTAGAAATAATCGGTATTTTCTTCTTTAAAATATATAATTAATCAAAATAAATATCAAAAACTTTTAGTAGCCTAATAATTCCCTCGGAATAACTGTGTATTTAGCTTTTTATTTAATAATTGAAATAATAAAAAGTATTATTAAAACTATTACTTTTTTTGTTTCTCTGCTGCAATAAGAGATATTATAGCAAATGAATTAACTAAATAATATATTATTCATATTTTATTTTCTTATAGCTTGTCACCATGAATTGTAACATAAATAGTTTTTAAATTTAAAAAAATTATAACATATTGGTCAGGTTTTTTACCATTTATTTGCGGTCTTTAAAGTGTAGATACTTTCTGAACCGATTAAATATATCAGCATATGATAATTTCTATGAGCAAGTACGAAAGGGCATACCAATTTTGCTGATAATGGAATTTTCACAAAGCTTCCACGACTCTTTTACATGCCACAATCTACTTGGGACTAGTGACTGTAATTCTCCTCCAAAGGAAGTTGTGCTACCGACTTTTATAGCTATAATAAGTTTGTCTCTCCCAGCTAGGTTTGAAGCATCGAGACTAAGCTCCCGAGTTGAAAGCTTTGCCCTAAGACCACCAAGTTCGACAGTTACTAAATAAAATTATTTTATTTTGTAAACACAAACGCATGAGTATGGATATTATTGTTGTCACCAACCCTCTTTATCTCATCCGGCTCACCAACTTGATTTGTTAAGTGAAGGCATTCTATTGGAAGCTATTTTTAAGAGAACTACAGACGCAACTACCACATAAAAAGAAACATCCAAAAAGTTATTTTCACAACTTAATATTCTAGTTATATATAAATACGTAAAATAAAAAAGTTTATAGACAAAATATTTGTTGTGAAAGTTCTCACTGATAAAAGTGACAGATGCTCAACATATGGGCTTTTTATCACATGGTTTGGCGTATGGATACCTGAAAGTAGATCTGGTAGTTACTCCTAGCTGTCAGGTAAGTCTATTTGTAAGGGAATCGGGATTTACCTTTGTTTTCTCTTGAGAAGTTGAGCATGATGGTTATCCATAATTGGAGTTCTCTATATTAAAAAAATATATATAGTATTGCAAATCCATAAAATTCACCCTCCTCCTCCCATCAGGCTAAATAATGCACGTTGACCTCAGATGTATTGGGGTAAAATACTCACCTCAGGACCCGATGTTCGTGGGTTCAAATCCAGCCAGAGTCAACGAATTTTCCTTGAGCGATAAAATACGTAGCACAACATCCTTCGAAAGGGAAATAAAGACATCCGCCCCCATGTAGATTGTGGCATGTAAAAGAACCCTGGAAGATGTATACAAAATTACCGTTCACGACAAAATTGGCAGGGCCTTCATCTCTCGCTCATAGAAATTCTCGTGTGCTGATATTTTCAGTCGATTCAGAAAATTCACGTTAAATACCTCAAGTAAATAAATAAATAATGCAAATTGATTTTTGTAAATACTGGCATTAATGTGTCTTTTTTTTCCTTTGAGTGTTCAATATAAATACATAAATCTAAATACATAGAAGATATCAACACATGATTTAAAACTACATTCTAAGTTTATTAAGAAGAGCTTTTTAGAAAATACAAATAAATAAATTATAAAATTTAGCACCGCGTCTTAATACCCGTTCTGTTTATACACTTTAAGTACTAATTACTCTAATGGTTTAGGAATTGGGAAGGTTGAATTAGAGGAAGTGAACCCGCATTTGCGTGGATGGAGAGTGGAAAACCATTTAGGTAAAACCACCCCCAGTTCACCCGAACGAGATTCGAACCTCGATCTCCCCGTCCTCAGCAGTCGAGCTCAACACGACAAGCGCGTTAGCCAACTACGCCACCGAGGCGGGTTACAAATATATAGTTTGATCCCATGGTTGATAGCATTTTACTATTTAATTAGTGTTATTTTACAAGTAGACCTATATATCATATCTATCAAGAGTTTCAGGTATACAGCACATGGCTTGACGTATGAATACGTGAAGGTGGAACTAGTAATTCTTCTAGATCATTATAAAGTTCTCATAAAATAAAAAGTGAAATATTACAACCTATGCACAAGTACCTTGGATTTTGTGTGCATACACCACGTCTTACCTTACTACCCATTAGGGCTATCCTCATTTTACTATAAAGGGGTGGAGATAAGGAAGGTAAGGTGAAGAGGAAATGTTCCCCATTTGTATTAAGGGTAAATGAAACATTCTTTTAATGTTTTTTTCCCCCCTTGATATTCATTGAAGAAAAAGTAAACCTATCTGTAATATCTTCGTTGGCGTCACCTAGAATCAATCTGGAATACCTTGAACAGTTTTTAAAGCCCTCTAGGTGGCCTGGTGGTCTAGGGGTAAGGTGTCAGACTTCTGTGCTGGTGGCCGGGGTTCAATCCTCGGTCCCGGCAAAGATTTATCTGATTACCAAACCCTTCCTTCACCTCTGACAAGACATCTTGTGAATGTGGGGAATGCCAGGTCTCCACCTTGGTTCGGATTCCACGTTAAACTGTAGGTCCTCCATTTCATCTCACAATCACCCTACCATTACACATTAGCGTAAGTGCGTATAACCCGAACGGGTAGTAAGACGCGGTGCTAATAGTAATAATAATAATAATTTAAAGCCCTCTAACCACCCATCAACAAGAACCGTAACCTCCTGAGGTAATCCAT
This sequence comes from Timema shepardi, assembly GCA_902151425.1. Classification (NCBI taxonomy): domain Eukaryota; kingdom Metazoa; phylum Arthropoda; class Insecta; order Phasmatodea; family Timematidae; genus Timema; species Timema shepardi. The sequence goes on along the minus strand of CABFVX010008970.1, from coordinate 15,694 downwards.
GAAGACTTCAACTCAAATGAAATGATTATTGGTATACCATTCCGTTGAATAATTTTGGCACACAAAGCTATGGACATAAGTGATTGTCGCAGTAAGGGGAATCACCTTCCATGCGACAGTGTAATGGCCACCTGAAGGATAATTTGGGTGACAATGCGGTGCAGATAAGCGCCATGATTCATGTCCCTCACTAATGGTGAAGGTCACGCGAACAGTTCTTCTCCCACCCCCCCTCCAACCCCTACACACCCTTCATCTTCAACCACTCTCTAACAATTGGTTTTGATAGCATTTGATATCTTCCTGCGAGCAAGCTGAATAGCACTGAATGTGGAATACGATTACTTGCACGATTCAGATGATAGATATCTTGCCTATATATAGAGCCAAAGGGAGAAAAATGGGGGGAGGGGGTAAGGGAGGGCAGGAACACCCCATATCAACTAATTACAAATTAGAACCAGTATTACTACACAGTGATATCTTAGTAAGCTCAGTAAAACTAAAAACAGATCTATAATAACTTTCTTTTTCTCGTGCGTAATACATTTGTTTATTCTAGACTATCAGATTTCTTTGAAGTAAATTTGCAAAAAACTTGTGGAATTCAGAATCTATCAAAATAAGTAGGATATAGATTGTGTCTGTATATCAATTTTTTTTATAGCTTTCACTGGGTCTTTATACTATTAGGGTTATGCTTATATATTCGCCTATTATTATTATTATTATTATTATTATTATTATTATTATTATTATTAGCACCGCGTCTTACTACCCGTTCGGGTTATACGCACNTTATTATTATTAGCACCGCGTCTTACTACCCGTTCGGGTTATACGCACTTACGCTAATGTGTAATGGTAGGGGGATTGTGAGATGAAATGGAGGACCTACAGTTTAACGTGGGATCCGAACCACGGTGGAGGCCTGGCATTCCCCACATTCACAAGATGTCTTGTCAGAGGTGAAGGAAGGGTTTGGAAATCAGATAAATCTTTGCCGGGATCGAGGATTGAACCCCAGCCGCCAGCACAGAAGTATTCGCCCACTAAGTTAATGGGGTATAGATGAGTAAAGTATAATTTTAAAAGAAATGTACCCACATTTAATTGAAAGAGAGTTGTAAAAAGTACTTATAGGATACATAAGTAGGATTTAAACCCTGACCTCTCCGATACCAAAAACCAAACTAAATAACCTTTACAATGGGACCACGTGTCCACCGACATGGGTCGAACTACATTAGATATTTTATTATAGTTTTTAGCATTGCTTCCTACTACCTATTCGGGCTATATGCATATGCACTAATTACACCTATGGGTTAGGAACTATGTAGTTTAATTTAGAGTAAAAGCACCAGCATTTGCATGGAAGGATAGTGGAAAACCATATAAGAAAAACTACCCTCAGTGCACCCTCCTGGAGACTCCGATCTCCCGTTCTCTGGCAGTCTAGTCTAACACGAAAGTAGCGCTTTAGACTACGCTGCCATCAAAGCGTGTTAGTTAGTTAATGGATTAATTAATAACATTGTAGTGTAATTGGATCAAGTACCTATTCTGGAAGCATTTGTCTGTCATTTATAAAACGCAATAGTTATTTTCAAAAATTCAATAATTTACATAACTATATTAATTGAAACGCAGTCTTAATTCTACTCCTTAAACATGCTGTTATTTTTTTTTTTTATTATTTTGGGAATGAATTTAGTAGCTTTGTGTGGGTCTAGTTTTTATATAATCTAACATTTTATAAAACATTTTAACGAGTTAAAAGTAAGGAGTGGATATAAATTAAAAGTTAAGACTTAGAAATATTGTTCAAAAAATAAATAAAAAGAGTTGATTAATAAATTAGTTAAGATAGCTGATTGTGAAACATATCGCAGTCGTATCAACATATAGTGTTTTTCACAACAATTTTTTTCAATGATTATGACTACATAAGTGTCGAAAAATGTCGGAATAAAGTATTCCAGCATCTTTCCAATGCTGTAAATGCTCAAGGAGTAATGGTACAAAGAAACAGATAAGGCTTAGAATATTAGACTACATTCTCTACTTCATTTAAACTAGTTTCACAATTGTTAACCTATAAATTAAATTTTATTAGTGTCAACTATAATTCAAACTTTAAACATTGTTTCATTACAAAAGGTATATTTTCAAGTATTATGACAATTCTCAATTATTTCATTAAAACCTATTTTGCAGATGTTGCAGATGTTAAATTTCATAATTTGATTTTTCAATTTATTTGAACTGAAACATTGTTTTGTCCAACATACTTTGTTATCTGTAAGTATTACAACAGCCTTTTAACGTGTTTTAATGTATTTTAGACATATATCTATAACTAAATTAATAATGAATTATTCATTTTATGTATAATGTTCATAATTTGACAATATGTTTGTACCATAATTAAACCTAATTATACATTTCGATTTACAGTTTCAATTGATTACATCAACTATCTTAACTAATTTATTAATCAACTTTTTCAATATATTTTTTGAACAATATTTCTGAGTCTTAACTTTTAATTTTATATAATTGTTAATTCACAAAATCGTTTTCCTGTTTAAGTTCAACTCTCCATTAATTAATAAAATTTCAACGTGGTGGTCTAGGGGAAAGGTGTCAAATTTCTGTGCTGGGAGTTCGGGGTTCAATCCTCGGTCCCGGCACAAATTTATCAGATTACCAAACCCTTCCTTCACCTCTGACAAGACATCTTGTGAATGTGGGGAATGCCAGGCCTCCGCCGTGGTTCGGATTCCACGTTAAACTGTAGGTCCTTTATTTCATCTCATAATCACCCTTCAATTACACATTAGCGTAAGTGCGTATAACCCGAACGGGTAGTAAGACGCGGTGCTAATAATAATAATAATAATAATAATAATATGTAATCTTTCTGTGTTTGCTTTATAGGAGTGGAACCTGCCCCACTAAACTAATTTAGAAATAATATATAAAATTCGGTATTTTCGGATACTACTTCGTAGTTCTTCCCGTTGTGTAAAGTCATTTGAGTGAAAAGGAGATAAATTATATAGTAAGTAAGGGTTTCAAAAATGCCAAACTCAAAGTTTTAAAATCAAAGTCCTAAAAGAATATTAAAAATTAGTGTTTATCTTAAAACTGATATATTTTAAAGCTATTGTGGTCTCAATCATCAATAACTGGTTTCAAAATTGTATTATTGAACAAGCTGATTCTTAGTTGGAAATTATTATGAAATTAAATAACTAAGGTTTATATTTAAAAATTATAAAACAAATCAAAGACAAAATATAGAAAAGTGGGTAATTTTGAGTGGCAGCTACCATTACAAAATAGTATTAGCAAAGTTAAATTAATAAACTAGGCTCAATAAACCCAAGTAATGAACAGATAAACATTATTTTAGTTGTTAAATATATATTTTATGGGCTATAAAAATAATTTTTGCAGTGGCACACCCAAAAGCTTACTTTGGAGAAAGACGGGATTTGAGTAGAAGAGGGGGAGTTAATAAAAGGTTTGTTTAAGGTGAGGTGGAAGAGGACGCGAGAAAAATCCAGTGTTTTGTAATTTTTATGGCTACACACTATTTTGGCCAAAATAAATAAAATATTGCTCTAGCACAAACATATAATTTAATTTTCTTCACATAAGGACCTCAAAATTTCTTGAATGTCTGTCAAGGAATTTAATTCTATCCAAAAAGTTTAAATTCAAGTTTATGCCTTTACGCTCATGATGGATATTCAGGAACTGTGGATATTAACACGTGAAGAAAATGAAATAATACGTTTTAACTGGAGCAATATTTTATTTAGTTTGGCCAAAAAGTTTTAGCAATAATTATGTCTGTACTTTTTCCAATTCGGAGGATTAAAACCATTTTAATGAGTGTACCAGTTGTGTTCGCCTTAAACTTTAGTCTATGCATTTTTTAAATATTTGTTTATATTTTAATAGTTAATATATTTGGACTATTTGAATTGAGATATTGGAGAAAGGAGTGGGAAGGTGAGTGAGGGGGAGGGGGGAGGTAAATATAACTCTATCCATTCACACCCGTGGTTACGTCACTGGAATTTGTATGAAGTTTAAAAAGTAAATTTAGTGATAAACCTAAATAGTTTTCACTTAACACTTTTTCGAATAGTCTTTAATTAATTTCATTTCATTTTGTAGGGCCATGGATATGGTATTTTATACCGAAACATATCGGCCAGAATTTAATCGGGTTTTTTTAAACGCTGATTACCTAACCCAAGGAGTATGGGACTGAACAACATTAAGACTTGGATTCTCATTTATCATTGCTTTTCGCTCTAAAACTTTTATCATAATATGTTTGTTTAAAAGACACTATTCTCTCAAAGTTTGATTCCATTTAATGCCATCTCCATTATATGGATTGTAGCTGTGTGTACTCGTATAAGTTTTCGATGCTGTTATTAATTATTTTAACATGTTGTGTATGTGTTTTTTTGACTGATGGTCACCAAATTGACTTACTATCTATTGTTATATGCATTGATTTATTTTAATCTATCAATTTATTCATTTTTATCTCACTTATCTCATGCTTGTTGTATCTTTTTAACGTGTTTTTCATTATTTAAATATAATCATTATTAGCCTAAGATTAATTTTTATAATTTTTTATAATTTTTTCTAGTAATTCTTATGTTTATCCAGCATTTCACCTTTTTATTATAATCTTAAGTGGATTTCTAAGTCTTAACCATATCTTTATAACTTCTTACTTAATTTAGAATTTAGAATTTTTTCTAAAATGTTAAATATTTTAACTTCATTATAAATATTATATAAATTGAAAATCATTAGATTGCAGTTTTTCTCAGCACGCTGAATGAACAAAACCAAGATTATTTAGTTATTTCATCATACATCAAGTGCTGTTGTTAAGAAAAAACTACACAAAAATCATATATTAATATTCATGAAATCGTAAATGGTATTAGAACTGTACTCCCAATAGGTGATTAGATAGCTATGGTTGCAGGGGAATAACAACCAATTTTGTTTTTGCAAATACATATATATTTTAATATTGTGTACATAGTGTTTGTGAGGGGGAAGGAAAAGGGGAAAAGGAGAGATTTAAATATATATATATATTAAAAAACAAGTTGATGCTGTTGATGTTGTTTCAAATTTGTTTAATTCCTATTATTCGAGTGGAAATCTCGTTACTGTGCTGTATAATCGTAGGACTCGATAAACCCTTTCGGCGATTCGTTCATTAAAAAAAAAAAGAGATACAGAAAAATATTTTTTTAACAGAACTTACGACCCAATCACTAGCCTACATGTTTGCTATTTTTTTTATTCTTATTATATTTTTACTGATTGCAATAGCAATATGTCTAAAAAAAAATCAGGAATAAACCAGTGAAACGATATACTGGGTCATAAAAAAACAAGGACAAAATACGACAATTTTTTTAAAATTTGTTCTCCATCGTCATGATCTCTCTCTTTGCAATCCTATCATGAGTGGTGTAATCAGAACGTGATACACTAAAATGACCAAAGGCTGTATTCCTGAATAAGCTGCCACACGCATGGGTGAATATTCAATACAATGCTACATCCAGGATACCTATGGCAGTAACTAGAATCCCATTTATTTGCTAAAAAACGCTTTGTATCTCGTTCACAAAGCGGATAGATATCAAGGTGAGATGCAATGATACGTACTTTATGTTTTAGATTTATTCGTTACAGTTCTCTTTTTTTTTTCTCCTTTCAAAAATATGTATTTAAATATAGTCTTGTCTGAAGGTTGTTTTTATTTTAATCTTGTCATAGGGGTAGTTTTTAATCGCTAGTTCCTATTGTCAGTTGAATGCAATCATTTTTTGTATTGTGCTTTGCTATCAACATATTTATACTAGTGAAATAAGGGATCAGGAAAGTATAATTTTAAAGGAAATTTACCGAAATTTACAAGAAAATATACCAGAATGTGCAATTAAATTTATTGAAACTCACGTGGTGGGAGGGTGGAGAAACATTTGCCAAACATCCCTTCAACACACCAGGTACGGATTCAAATCATGATTTCCCCATGTCCAGCAAACCAGATTTGATGTGACTGATGCCTTTTTCCTCATGACCACCGTTGCGGGTTTGAACATAAATATCAAAGACATGTCTCAACTCGAATAAGCTGGGGTGTATTTGTTGATTTATAAAAACTGTTGTACCGTGACTTCATGGGGAGTTATACAGGGTGCCGCAACATGTGAGACCCCATTCAGAGGTGAACCGGAGACACATAAACAATGAAAAATGTTCGTATTAACATTTGTCCCATTTTATCTTATTTCCGACTCATGGGTTGTACTCCAGTAATTTGGAGCTGCTTAACATTATAGGAAGTGCTCGGCCTAAGTGCAAGCCTACTATATTCTTGTTTTAGAGTGCTACACTCTTTAGAAAATACATTGCATTGCAACGTTTGCACTCAAGCCAGAGGTTAAAATTTTGAAAAATTCCTAAAGTGCTAAGCAGCTCCATATTACTGAAATACAAACTAGTTTATGAGTCTATAGCTTATTAATTAGCAAGGTCAAATGGCACACGTGTTTATACTAACTTGTTTAATTGTTTTTGTGTTTAATTGTTGGTAATATATTATTATTATCACCGCGTCTTACTACCCGTTCGGGTTGTACGCACTTACGCTAATGTGTAATGGTAGGGCGATTGTGAGATGAAATGGAGGACCTACAGTTTAACGTGGAATCCGAACCACGGCGGAGGCCTGGCATTCCCCACATTCAGTTAATAATATAGTGCTACTAAGAAACTAATAATGGTTTTCAAATAGTTTGATACTAGCTACTTACGCCATGTTTGCATTCAGAACCTTATTTTCTGAAAGCTGATAGCTCCATCTCTCCTACCTCGGATGGGGCATAGCTAGTATCCGAACTACAAGCCGGGCTGTTAACTTATACCTTTCACATACCCTACTACTATTAGTGCACATATAAGAATAGACTGTACTTATGGTAAAACGTGGAGCACAAAGAATTTAGAGCAGCAAACATAAACAAAGTCCGTCTTAGCTTGTGCCGCCCTTTCTTAAAGTATTAAGATTTCTTTTGTGGCCATTGGCGCTCCTAGCGGTGTGCTCTGTCACCTTCAGACACATGTTGGCGCCGACGTACTAATACCCCTGATGGATTTCACGCTACTCAGCACTTGTCAAGTCATGAACAATATATTTAACAAACTATAATGTGTCTTGGGAATGTGTATTTTTTGTATATATTTTTTTGAAGGGTGTGGGAGTGGATATAAAAAGATGTTTTGAGAAAAAAAAATGTAAAGTGGGTCTGGTTTGCCCCTTTCTTAGACGAAGACTTGACAGTGAAAAAAATTTGTAAGCCTCATTTTAAAACTTGCAAAGAAACCTGAATGGTTAAAAATTCGTTCTTAGCTGCCTGCTCTTTCTTTTAAGAAGACATGGAATTTTATCATATGTTTGTTTTGCAAACATAAAATAATATTCCTATTTTGTAACATAAGAAATTTTATAGCACAAATGAGGGACTAAAAATTTTGGTTTGAATGTCAATAAAAGTCTAGATGCGTTGCATAAATTATTAATTTTAAAAGTCTTATGAGTCAGTTTTGAAGCAGCCTATATTTAGTTTTTACGTAACGTATTATATCAGGAGGTATAATAAACATAGATAAAATTTGGAAGGGCCTAAAATTATATTTTACCACCAATTTGTTAGTCGATCTCTGTACTCTTGGGGTAAAGTGGTCATCCCAGGACCCGATGTTCGTGGGCTCAAACCCAATTAAGGTCTAAGAATTTTTGTCGCTCAAAACTCCTTTGGAGCTGAAGTAAATTATTATTATTAGCACCGCGTCTTACTACCTGTCTGGGTTATACGCACTTACGCTAATGTGTAATGGTGGGGTGATTGTGAGATGAAATGGAGGACCTACAGTTTAACGTGGAATCCGAACCACGGTAGAGGCCTGGCATTCCCCACATTCACAAGATGTCTTGTCAGAGGTGAAGGAAGGGTTTGGTAATCAGATAAATCTGTGCCGGGACCGAGGATTGAACCCCGGCCACCAGCACAGAAGTCTGATGCCTTACCCCTAGACCGCCAGGTCACCGAGTTGAAGTAAAGCTTTTGATCCCATGTCGATTGTGGCATGTAAAAGAAACCTGGAAAGTTTATGAAAATACTTTTCCTAGCAAAATTGGTGGGGTCGTTCACGTTCGCTCATAGAATTTCAGTGTGGAAGGCAACGGGGAGCTACCAATCTTTCTGAACACCTTTAGTACATGTTGCAGGCAGCACTAACCAGCTGGAGGGCTAAGTGCATGCCTAGGTCTGGATGGATAGAAATCACATCAAATCCATCTTCAGGCTGTTGAGATGTAGGGAACACAAGGAAAGGTAAGTGTCCTTACAGTTCTTATATAAAAACTTTGTTATCAAAATAAATCAAGTATTGCTCCAGTAAAAACAGTGGTGTCATTTGCTAACGCGCTTGTCGTGTTGAGCTCGACCGCTCAGGACGGGGAGATCGAGGTTCGAATCTCGGTCAGATGAACTGGGGGTGGTTTTTCCTAAATGGTTTTCCACTCTCCCTCCACGCAAATGCGGGTTGACTTCCTCTAATTCAACCTTCCCAATTCCTAATCCATTAGAGTAATTAGTACTTAAAGCGTATAACCCGAATGGGTAGTTAGACGCGGTGCTAAATATTATTATTATTATTGAGTAAAAACATCGAGATTAATTTCCTTTACAAGGTGATCTCAACAGTTGTTGAATATCTCTGAAGGGTGTCCTGGAATTTAAGGGCGACTTTTTCTCTTCGTTTAAAAAGTTTATCATCTAATACCACTACGCACATGACAANCAACCCTACCAAAAATATGCTTGTTACTATCAAATGATTTTTAGACATTACTCATAAAAGTTGGTCTGCTGCAAATTAGTTTATCCACCTGAACTGGAAAGTTTTCAAATCCTGGCCTATTATTTCAAGTGGAGATTAAATATCCATAAAAATGATTGGTTTACGGGATCTACAGTACGTCCTTCTACTCTTCTAGGCTATCCGAATATTTACACTAATGGAAAGGATGAATTTAGAGTAAAATAGGCTGGATCACAGTTTAATGGAGGTAAACTAGTAGTGATCTATTTACGGAAACCCTTGTCAGCATATACCCGGCCGGGATAAAAATCTTTATCATTATTCATCACAAAATAATAAACCAGCTAATAAGTATCGTCACATATGACCACGTGCACACCTGTGTGGGTGAGAGTATTTTGAAGGTTAATATGTTTGCGATGTCTCAACATTAATATATTTTTATTTCTTTGAGGTATATAACGTGCACTTTCTGGACTGACTGATTATATCAGAACACCAGAGTTTCTATGAGCGAGAACCAAAGGGCCTAAATATTTTGCTAGGAAAGGTATTTTCTCGTACATTTCAGGGTTATTTAACAAACCACAATCGACATGGACACGAGGGCCCAACCTGCCCTTCGAAGGAAGTTGCGCTACCGATTTTTATCGCTCAAGTAATATCGGTCGACCCCAGCTGGGTTTGAACCAATGAAATCGGGTTCTGAGACGAGCACTTACCCAAGGCCACCAAGGTTGACAAACTAACCCCTTATTCTCCATATAAATAAAAAAATCCATAACTTTCTAGTGTCGCAATTTGGACTAAGAACTACTTCATTTTAACTAACGTACACAACCATTATTCTATTTAGATACATTAGAATAGTCCCCAGGTGAACCATAAATAAAAAATTGCAAAGATAATATAATATTAATGTTTGCGTTTACCAATTTTGTACAACCCTTGAACAGCTCTTGGTAGATTATTTCTAGCTAGACACCCTTAAATTAGGACACTATGTAAGGGATGTAAGGATGGCATCTCTAATCCAACTGGAGGTGTGCCTTTTTGAACTTCAAAACTTCTGAATGGCTGGTCAGATTTGATTTTTCACATACTATCTTTGTACACTCTCTACCCTGAAAGGTCTGACATTGATGAACTACACTGTTGCCCTATATTATAAGATGCATCATAGTAGAAACATGCAAGGTAAGCGTGCAAACTTTCAAGGTTGATGATAGCCTCATTGCATTCTCATGTAGAAAAAGTATTAAACTCACGAAAATGTTCAACCACTGGATTATTATGGATAGTAATGTTTTATGTGATACTGAGCTAAAAAAGTTGCACTTATAACTTAATGTCCCCATGTCTGACTGTCTCTCTTTCTATCTTCTCCCTGTCTAACTGCCCTTCTGTACCTGGGCTATAGCTGAATCTGTTTGATGGATTTCATTAAACTTGATGTTTAGTAATACTGTATTTATTTAGCACCATGCCTTACTACCCTTTCGGATTTTATGCTTAAGTACTAATTATACTAGTGGGTTAATAATTGAGAAATTTGTATATAGAGGAAGTGAGCCCGCATTTGCGTCGAAGGAGAGTGAAAAACCCTAAATTCACCCGAGCGAGATTCGATCCTCGTCTCCCCGTTATGGACAATCTAGCTCCACATGAAACTAGCGCGTTAACTAACTACGACATCAAGGCGAGTGATATTTAGTAGTTAAACGTTAATACTTCGACTCAAAATCTAGAATTTTACTATATCAGGAATGTTAGAAAAATAGTTTCGAGTTTTTTTTTAAATTATTTCAGGGGAATTGTTTTATATAGTAAAAAAATGTATGCTTATTTTAATTTTTTAAAAAAGCACCTGATTGTAGTTTATATATAAATGTTTTTTAAAATGACTATAACAATTTTGTAGCCTCGTTACAATTAGTAAACAAAAGGTGGCATCACTCACCATCCTGGCCCCAGTTGACTCGTCTCAGCAAGACTGCGGCTCTACAACACTTCCTGGCACCGTCTAACACCTGAATGAATTGAGGCCCATGGTTCATTCCCCGTCAGGAGTACCAAGCCGCGCCCAGAAAAAAAAGAAGGAAAACTATATGCACGAGCATTCACTGCGCTATATCGGCTGTGTTTGGCAAGCTCGTAGTCGAGTTATTTTCACATACGCCTGGAGAGGCGTGGTATAACCCAGGATGTTCTAGAAGCATGTTAACCCTTACCCCTCTCCCCCTCCTGTTGTTCCCGTGCCTTGAGAACACTTGGTAGATTCAAGGATGATATAATGGTAGGATTATGTAATGTTGACACATATTGCAATACTGGCTTCGTAGGTGAGCGACGTTGCTAAAAGTTGATTAATATTTTCATACTCTAAATTCCCATTCAGCTTGGATTATATTAAACATTTTCAAAATATCGTTTCAGAATCTATAAATACTAAACATTTTTAATTTTTGTCATAGAATTCACGTTAAGTGGACTTAATATTTTTGGACTCTTAGGGTCATGGTATAAGTTAAAATCTTGGTAAGGTTAGAGTAAACCTGTGATTTCAACTTTTATTTTATGCTTTCCTTTGGGGATATTTGGTCCCTGTGTTTTAGCGTAATTTCTACATTTCCGAATCACGGATATTTTTCAAACCCTTTTGGTATCGACCGTTTAGTCGTTTGATAACAGATAGCGTCGTTATATGGCACCACTTATTTTAGTATCATGTAGAGTTATAATCATCTTGTTATTTGTTGATAGATTACTTAATATTGTTAATAGAGTTTAAAGTTTATCGTCTGTTTGTTTTAGATGGGGCCGCAAGATGGCGAGATTCCTCTGTAGTCATTGGTTTAGTAAATGTACCTGATTTACGTTGCGTGTATTCAGGCTTGAGACCAGCAGAGGGCGCAAAATACTAATTAATATTTTATTAATCCTTTGATTTGTCAGCCGCCTTCAGATGAAAAGAACGGCCAGTAACGAGTTAATATTCTATCAATGAACTTTAAAATCTTTAGATAGCTAAGCTTTCAACTACTGGGCCTTGTGTTCTTTTAGCATCATTGGATCGCAAGTAAACTCGTGTGCCGGCCGCTTGGCGGCGTCATTATTAAATTAAAGTTTGACTTTTTGGTGAATGATTAAAAATGTCCTGTTCAGATCTTGGAATCCGATAATTTGATGAAAGCTTATCATTTATTATTTCAACAAATTGAGAGCTGCCAATATAAGCACTTAGATTGATGTTAAGGATGTTTGATTTTGCCAATATATTAAATTATGACTGATTTAAACAAATAAATGGACATAGTTAATATGGTCAATTTAGGATTTATTGTATCATGTGTTTTGAGCTACCATCTATGAGCGAGAATAGGTTTTTTGCGAATATTATATGTTAGTTGTCTGATTCGAGGCAGTCCAGGAAACTTGCCGCTTTCAAGCTTACTTGTACACTACATATCTCATATTATGTAAAGTTGTTTTGGCTATAATTATTTCTAAAATTCATGAGCCTTTGTATGCCTACCAAATCAGGTCCTTTCTTTGGAATGTTCATTTCAAATAAATCTCGAGCTTTGTGTTAACGCTGATGTCACCTAACGGTTTGAGATGTCTCACTCGTCTCATCGAGTTGTATTATGCTATTTATATATAAAAAAACTCTCTTGTTACCTCCTTGACTATTATTTCTGAGTGGGTATGGGGGTTTCAATTCTGTTCAAACCCTATTTATGACCATAACTTCTAGTTTTATTGGATATTTTAGGGACTACAGTAAAATAATAATCTTTTGAAAGAATCAAGAAAAATCCAAGCAACTTTTCTCTGCAGGCCTATTGTTATGAATCTTTGCAGGCAGACGCAAATTTAATAACACGATAAATATAACTTATAAATGAAAACATTAAATTATATGAAAAATTACTTTTAATCTGAGATTCCTTAGAATATACTAGACACATACAATTATTCTTCTAAAAATGACAAACAACGACCACCATTTTGTCGAAAAGGTGGAAAAGAGGCTAAAAGAGAATAAATATATCCATAAATAGGAGGGAGGGTTGAAATGTAATATAAACTTGTTAAAGATAAAATAGTGCACGAGACTTGAATAATTGTTCGTACTCAAATGTAGCACTAAACTATTTTTTTAAATATTTAACAAATACATAACAAGGTTGTCAAATTAATTCGAGCGAATTAGTTTAACAGCATGGGCACTGCACATGCATTAAAGAAAAATATTGGGGGGCAATTCGAATATTAAAAAAAAAATTGATTGCTGCTTATGTGATTGGTAGATTCATATGCTGATTTATTTAAACACAATGTTACTTACTATAATCATAAAAAATAGATAGGCTCCGGGCTAAAAGATGGGGCAGGGGGACTTGAACTTCATAAAACTCACTCCTTCCTTATGTCCATGCAAATATCGATTATTTTCCTATTGATTTTAAAACTATCAAATAATAAAATTGAAAGTAAATCAAAACATTAATAATCTAGGAAAATATGATCGAAAATGCATAAGTTTAGTTAGTTGTTGCACAAGTTTTAATGGTGCTGAAAAGACTGTCAACATCTACACCCATTGTTAAAGAAACCAAATTATATATAGGCTTATATAGGTACAGTAGCCCCGTGGCTTCTTTGGTGCTGACTTGTGACAGTAAACATTTAGGTATATACCTAAATTTTTACGGTCAGAAGTGACAGCTGCTAAACACATGTCTTTTCAGATCATATGGTTCGGCGCAGGTAGACATAATTTGGTCTGGTAACTTTTCAAAGCCGTCAGCTGTGAGCTGTCTGTCAGCACCAAAGAAGTCATAGGGCTACTGTAGATCACTGTTTCATTTAAAAAAAAATGAAATTATGTGAAGTTCTATAATCAACCTAGGCTGTAAATGTTTGAACACTTCAAAGATTAATTATGATGGATTTAAAAAAGTATTTTAACTACATTAAATGTAAAATCACAATTTGTTATACTTGAGCCTTAAATTACAGGCCTAATAACCTAATTAATTACCCTATGGCTCTAGGAACTCGAAAGTCGATAGCCGTAATTACGAAAGTATACCACCTATTCCTACCCTGAGCTATTTCTATCCAGTTCCCCTCATTACACCCTATATATTTCAGGTCTAATTCTAATTTTATCTTCCAATCTGCGTTTTGATCTTCCCAGGGGTCGCTTCCCATTGGGTTCGCCAGTCAGTGCCCTGATCAAGGTTCTAGAATCTCCCATTCACACTGCATGACCTGTCCACCATAATCTTTGAAATGTGGTAATCCTGAAAATGTCTTGGGATGAGTTATAATATAGGTTATATAACTCATCATTATTTAACCTCTTCCACTCTCCAGTATATTCATCTCTTTTTAGAATAAGCTTCTTCCTAAGCATCTTGTTTTATAACACCATAAAATTTATTTTCAACATGTAAGGTAAGAGATCATGCATGTTTCACAAACATAAAGAACAACCAGTAGAACTTTTATTTTGTATATTGTTTTTTTACATTTCTTGAAAACAGGCGAAATGCTAACAACCATCGACCTACCAACATAATGCATTTTCCGACTGTCTTCTTTTAATTTCCACTCTAATATAGTTATTTATTACTATTTAAGCTTGTTCCTAAATAATAAAACTCATTGACCCTGTCAAATGATATGAGGCTCAAAATCCTCTCTAGATTATCATCCTCAATCTCTGCTCTCCGTGTTATCGTCTAATCAATTTTTTCCAAACTTATTACCTTACAAGTATTATTATTATTATTATTATTATTAGTATTATTAGCACCACGTCTTACTACCCGTTTGGTTTATACGCTACCTTACAAGTAGCCTCTAATAAGATTTCCAAATGTATCGCAATATGTTCATTACTATTAGCTATCAAAGCTAAATCATCTCCGTACTCTAATATTGGCAATGTACCGTTTAGCGTCAACCCTACTTTCTTGCATTATCTTTATAGAACACATATTCTAAGTTTATATTACAAATTAATGAAGAAAGTTCATCTTCTTGTTTCAACCCATTATGTATTTTGAAAATATCTAATAACTGACGTCCAGCCCATATCCGGTCACGCGTATCTCTTAAACATACCTCAGCTAGCTCGACAAGTTTTTCTTGGTTGGTCACTTAGGCCTACTCAAACATAACCAAAGTGTCTTATAGTTTGTTTCTTTTAATTGAGTCTTATACATTTTAAAAATCTTTGTTTAATTGATGAACCGTCATGTTGTCCCATTTGTTTGTTAATACCACCTTAATAGTAAAAATCTGTTCCTTTGTTTAATCACATTTAAAATCCTCACTAATGATCCCTAATTATTTCCTCTGCATATGGTGTCAATTACATCATAATTATGTTAGAAATTTTGTTGTTGCATGTTGAGAGTAGTGCGATACCTCTAGCGCTAGTATAGTATAGTATAGTAGTGCGATACCTCTAGCGCTAGTTTAGTTTAGTATAGTATAGTAGTGCGACACATCTAGCGCTAGTTTAGTATAGTATAGTATAGTAGTGCAATACCTCTAGTGCTAGTTTAGTCTATTATAGTATAGTATAGTATAGTAGTGCGATACCTCTAGCGCTAGTTTAGTATAGTATAGTAGTGAGTAGTAAGTGCCCAGGTTTATCTGATTTATTACCTGTCACTTTGAGCCACGCCCCTTATAGTGACTGTCTTGGTGACGTCAGCTA
>CABFVX010008969.1:0-20804 GCA_902151425.1 Timema shepardi | reverse complement strand
CACAATCACCCTACCATTACACATTAGCGTAAGTGCGTATAACCCGAACGGGTAGTAAGACGCGGTGCTAATAATAATAATAGAGAGAGGGAGCTAGCGTCACTTGCTTTTTTGGTAAACACTACAGAGTTTATATTTGAAAGAAAAAATATAAGTTTAATGGTGCAAGACTTTGACATTACTTCTAAAAGCGCAGAATTATCCATGGATGAATTATTAAAAGAATATTTTATATACAGTTCATTGAAGAAAAATACCTTAATCCATGACTTTTTAAACATATGAGAGTGGTCTAAAACAGTATCATTACAATGTATATACATATATTATATATTTACTATATGTATATATGCATATATAATAGATGTATATATAACGGGTGTGGCATTTAAGTTGAGACATCAGAAGATCCCGAAAATGAAGCATTATATAAACAATTGTTTTGTACTTAAGTTTTATTGATTTTAAGAGGGAAAGAGAACAGCACTCGTTATTTTTCATTTGTTGGACATCTTAAAGGTAATTTCAAGCTCAACTTTGTTTTTAAAATGAAAATCTATACATTTTAACAGCATTTTACTCCACACACACAAAAAAACTTTGCCTGAAATTTTTTACTTACCATACATTTTTGAAGATATTTTAACTCGTGTTCTTATAATACTTTTTATCCAATAACTTTTTATTACATTATGTGATTATTTATTACGTTAAATGAAATATTATTTATAACATTACTTTAATAAATGTTCAAATTGATGTCCACTAACATCTATTCAATTTTAATGTGATAAAACCTTCTTGAATAAAAATGGTTATATAGGCCCCTAATTTGAAATATGTTGAAACTTTTATCTTATTAAAAAAGTTTCAGGAAAAAGTATTTTTTTATGTAAAATAAAATTATGTTAAAATAATTTTATAAAAAAACAAAGTTGACGTTGAAATAACCTTGAAAACTTGCCCTTTAAATACAAACCTATGTTATACGAAGCCATTTGTTCTAAAAATAGTTAGTTTCAGGATTATTCTGGTGTCTCAACTTTTAAGCCATAAAATAGGTTGATAATCCAATACTGTTGAGTTATTCTATATTTTTCATTCTATAGTACCCATCCTCCTAATTGTCCACAGGCAATCTCGTGCTCACGACCTGTTACAACGTACCGTGGCAATTCTGGAAAGTTTAGGTTACGTCCAGTACCCGTCCCACCGGGGCGGGGGTTTCGGTGGCTTCATTTTCCACGGGGAAGGAGGGTGCTTCTTACAGCTGTGATCGATCCTCAGACCTTACATCTGCGAGAGAGACGTCTACTAATGGAGGAAGATCGCGTATCACACCAGGAAGTTACTCAACAAAGCGGGGACTCGCCTTGTTCGACTAAAGAACTTTTGATCAAATCTGTTCAAATTAATGCTGCTGAGGAGAATGTGTCAAGACAAGATGAAGGAGAACTATAGGGCGGTTTATAATCGAAACCAAGGAGGTTTTAAATATTTAATGTTATTTGTATGATACGTGTTAAAAGCTTTCCCATAGTTATGATAGGATATTCTAAAAGTATAGAGTACTAACTGGTTACAATTGCGGCACAGGAATGAATTTGTATGTATGTATATACATAATGTTTTATATACTATATACAAACATACATAAAACCCCAATAGTGAAACTGCCCAGTTCATGAACTTCGACTTATTGTGTTATTTACTATAAGCTTAATTGAAATTAGTTTAAGATGTTATATATTAAATTAACCCAACCTAACTTAACCTAACCTTATATTCTAAAACGATTAAAAGCTAAGTTAACTTAGAGACCAAACCTGTACTTCGCTTGTCTATTTCACGGACTGGGCAAAAACTCGTCTAGTTCATGAATTGAGTAACGATTGGAGCTACCCAGTTCATGAAATAGCTAGCTCATGAACTGAACAGCACAATTCATGAATTGATTGGACTATTGGTGGCCCAGCTCGTGAAATGGTCTGTATGGGATGACAGTTCATGGAATGGGCAAAAATTTGCCCGATTAATGAACTGGGTAAATTCATGGATGGGTTGTAACATATATAAAACATTGTCTTATCCAACACGTTAGGGTAGGATGGAAGGGACAGTATTTGTCATTAGTATAGTGGAATTTGAACAGGAAAATATTAATCGAAGATAAAAAGTTATTTTTGAATTCAGCATTATCTATTCCATATCTTCAAAAACTCTAAGGATTATTATTTGTCAAAAGTTAAATTAAACTTATTTAATCAAGTAAAAAAAATGGGGTTTTGTTATATAAACTTTAATTTAAGGAAATACGCATACACGTTTATGATTGATTGATTGGTTTAGCATGTAATCAAACTCAAGGTCAAACGTTAAGGGAGTATCAAATAGGGGGGTGGAGTAAATCTCTTCCTTCTTTTTAAACACCAGGTCTGTAAACTGATAATGATAATATCTTTGATTATTTTTATCTGCTTATAACGAAAATTCAGAAAGCCTACGCTTATTTCTTAGAAGAAGATTTGAGATTAGAAAGGCCACTTATCTATTTTAAATATATATTTTTTTGCAATGACCGATTATTGGTTATTAATAAAATTAACGTATAGAGTTTAAATGAGAAATTAACTTAACTTGGTGTGACGACATTATGTACAATACAGTACAATTATATAAAAATAAAACTCTCCAGATATAAAACAACAATAGTAATGTATAGCTAAAAATGAAGTAATTTGATCACTATTTTAAACTGATTATAAATTAAAAACTACTTTTCTTTCACATAATATGAGCATTTCTTTGTGTAAATATTATATGCTTGACTTAATGGAATAGATTTTTGCCACTTTCAATCCTTTTCCTTAACATTCACCAATAAAAAATAAATGGTATGGTACAACGCACAAAAGTTTTCTCTTTAAAAAATTATATAATAGTGATATTTACTAAAAATCTTAAGATTTGTGAGGCAAAATAATATGAATTTTTACAGAAACACTCAACCAAAGAGCATAAATGAGATAACGTACACTGCTACAGAAAAGTTGAGAATATAGAAACAGCTTTGTAAACTAAAGAGCATAATAAACAATTCCACATTATTTTAAAATACCATATAGATAAAGAATTATTGGTTTAAAAAAATACATATCACATTAAAATATTATTTTTATTTTTAATAGTACTACACAACTTTACAGTGCTAAGTTATTTTGTATCTCAAACATTTGCGGAGATATGATCGATAAGTATTAGAAATCTCTTGTTATGTAAAATACCCTCAAAGTCATTTTCATGGGGAAATAAGAATTGCCATTTTGTTTGCAATGTTAAACAGTGACTGGAATTTTAGTTAATTAGTTAGAACGGATTTGAAGAAAATACATTTTTTTAAATCTTTTTTTCTCTTCAGTAAACTACCCTTACTTAATTTTAGGATAAGAAATCTAATTTTAAAAAAATCCTCGGGACATCTTATGAAAAGCTAAATACCAAGCTTTAGCCCAACTGGTATAATGGTTTCGGCTCTAGCTCGTGATACAGACACACAGACAATCAGACGGCATCGCGAAACAACTTTTTCGGTTTCAGGGAGTCGACATTTTATCAAAATCACGAAATTGATTTTTTTGACAATCATAATACCTTTTATCTTTCGTAAGCTGTACTGATTTAAAATAAGCTAATCACCAAAATGTAGCTTATACTTACACATCTGTTCAAATAATACAATTTTCTTATTAGCTTATAACCTTTAGTTAACACATATTTACCTGAATCGGTGGCCGCGTGGTGGACTAGACTTCCAATGACAGAGAAATTGAGGTTAGAATCTCGGTTGGGTGTACTTAGGGTAGTTTTTCCCCCAAATGGGTTTCACTTCTCCCTCCACGCAAACGTGGACACAATTTCTATAAATATAGCCTAAATAATCCCTGAAACCCCCGGTGTAATTAGTGCATAAGCGTATAGCCCAAATGGGTAGTAAGATGTGGTGCTAAAAAATAATATAATAATTAATATGTAAATTTAAAAAATAATCGTTAGATTTCCATTCTTGAAATATTCGAATTGGTCAACTATTATTCTTTATCTTGTAGAACTAATCAAAATGTACAATAAACATAGAAACCTGAATGGTAGAGTGGTATAAACAGGTAATATTTTGTAACATACTTTCTTTCTCATTGGATAATTATGACATCACAATTTGCGATATGGATGCTGTTCTTTTATCCATAACTTCGTTCTTTTGTCCTTTCACTCTTTCCCCTGATTAATTAGCATAAAAAATACGTAATATACATAATTTAATAAAAGAATGGATACTTGTTTCATTATTATATTACAAAAAATCTGAAGGAATGTATTTAAGTTTACTCCAAGTCAAAAACTAAATACCAAAACTTTTTATGGATAAATTTTAGTTACAAATGAATATTCCAGATATTAAAAGGCAACTAAAACTCCGATAAAGGAAAAAATCATTTAATAAAATAAGAATGAAATCTAATATTTATTTGTGTGCTAACGCGGTAACTTCAAGTGCAATACATTTTGCATAACTACTAAGTGAAACCAGAACGTGAGAACATCAGTTGTTGGTAAATTTTAACATTTATTTTAAGTTTTACGCCTTAGACCATTTGATCAATGGTTAAGGCAACTAAAAAATCAGTAAAAAAGAAACAAAATTGTCATAGGCTTATCCTACATGCTTGACTTTGTGAGACTGACACCTTTAACAACGTGACCACGTGAGTGAATAGCTCCAAAGCCAAGAAAATAAAAGTTGAAACTTGGTATATTTACTTAGGAAAAATTAAGCATGTTACAGGTAATTTTTACTTTTGTCTTTACAACGTGGAGAGAAATTATTGTGATCGCCAAACAAAATCTAACTCGAGATTTTGATAAATGTTGGCGTTTCATGACCCCCTGAAACCAAAATGTTGTTTTCGCAATGCCATCTATCTGGACCTCAGACTAGAGTCAAAACTATTTTACCTATTGGGCTAAAACTTGGAACCTGGGGTGTTCATAAAGTCCCCTCGAGACCCGAGGGGTTTTTGGAATTAGGTATCCAACCCTAAATTTAAACAAAAGGGTAAAAAAAAAGAGTTTTTTGTAAATTAACTCTAATGATTTTGATTAAATTTTATATCTAGATATTTTTTTATAGCTATAAACAAGATGGCAATATTCATTTTATCATAAAAGACCTTAAGAGTACTTAACATGAGGGAACATTTTCTATTTTCAACCATTTCTACGCAACTATTTGAGATACCGTATCGTACAACTTAATTAAGAGTTGAATTATTATTTTTAACCAAAGAGAAATATTTTATCTATAGATATAAATCTGCATAAACAGGGTTTTCATGGGGATGTGAACAAAGAATGGAAAGCTGAGAAAATATAGTTTTTGTTGGAATCTATTATTTTTTGCGACATCGTGAATTACTAACCTTAATAAATGATTGGTTGTTTATCAAAATCAGTTGAGTCATTTTCTCGTAATTTAAATTACCGTAAAAGGATTTATCAAATTATACATAAGATTTACTGAATTCTTGCTATGCGTGTTGATTTAGAGCATCATATTAACTAAGTCTGTTCGAAAATGTAATTTAAATGTTGAAATATTTTTGTAAATATCCCTCCTCCCTCAATATATTATTTTTAATCCTAGAGAGATAAGGCTCAACGTATTTATATTGCGGTTATTATTAATACAAATGATGTATTAAACATAGAGTAAATCATATTGACATCAGCCCTCAGATCATTGAGTGAATAATGACTAATTGAGGGACCGCTTGTAGGCAAAGTGTTTGGAACCTTTCTTTAACCTCTCATGTAGGTTTCTATTAACTGTCTGAAAATATCGACACAATACACTAGTCGTATGCCCCAAAACCTCAAGTACAATAGTAAAAAAATATTCATTTCTATATATTTGAGACATAGTAAAAGTTTTATAGAACGACCTTTTCTTATTTTGGGATTTCTTTATTATTTTATTAATAATTAAACATAAAATTTATTATAACTAACATTAACATTTAAAGTAAAGCACAAATAAATTAATAAATATACGCTAAGATTTTCAAAGCACACCATAAGTTTTTTGAGGAGAGGTTTTATAATTAAAAAAAAAAGGAGTATTAAGATTGTGTCTTAAAAGTTCAATTGCTAAAATTCTAGTAATTATGTTATTTTAAAAATAACACTAACCATAGGCTTAAAAAGGTTTATTTTTATTCCTCAAAATTTTACCCACTTCGTTTTGAAATCCCCCCCTCCCGCAAACACCCACAGTACACCTACTGAGCCTTCACAGAACACACGTTGAGTACCTCTGGCCTAGACCATAACACAATTTGTAAGTTGAGCAGGAAATTATTTAATGCGCATATAATATTTTTGAAATCACTTTCGATGGGTTCACTTTAAATAAAATAAGCCTCTGCTATAAATAATTATTACTGATGCGAAGCGATGAAACTGAATAATAATTATGCACATTTAAAATTCAACAATACAACAGTTAATTTAAGCTATAAAATATTTATCTTGACCTATAATTGAGCATCAAAGTTAGTTAGACCATATAATCTATTCCGAACCTTAATATAACATGTTTTACTTATCAAAGATGTGATTAAATCATCTTCATGGAATATTTCATAAATCTTGTTTTATTTGTTTGAATAAGCTGTTATTTAAAGATATTTTAAAATGAAGACTTCACAATCAAAGGTAATCCAAGTAGTGTGCTTTCCAGAGAGAAACATAACCAAGCCTAATTGTGTTTCAAAATATCAAGTAAGTGTTTAGTTAATGCCAGTGCTTTATACTGTATATAGAGTAACTTTATAATAGCTTTTAAAATAACAGTTTTTTATATAGTTATTTAATTTAGTCCGCTTGGGTATCGACATTTAAAGAATCCAAGGATTAATTGTTGGTAGCCAACTTAGTCCATTAAATGAAAAGTTGTATTTTTAATAACTGATAGCAAATGAGTAACTACTCTTGTTATAACAGTAGGAAAGGCTAGTTGAAAAACATATATATNATATATATATATATATATATATAATAAATAAAACATGAGTCAATTCCAAATCCTTATTAGTTCCAGTACTTTTTTTACCTCAGCTCTCAATTATCAATTAGAAATTCTACCAAAATATGTAGAGGTGACATAATAACTCCTAACTAGACACACATGATACCAAAAATAAAACATGTATTTTAAAACAAAATAAATATGTATGCGTACACTACATCTAATTTGATAGGTGGTCTTCTTGGTGTTATTCCAGTTAGGCGCGTCCCACTTCAGCACTTACAATTTATCCCACTTCGTAGCCTGCTCCCACATTGAATTTAAATGATCCCCCTTCGACGTCTAGCTTAAAGATTTGGTTAGGTTAGGTTGATGAATGAATGACTGTATAGTGTATACCGGGGGTCACGGTACTCAGTCGTAAGGAACCGGCCCAACTTACGGGGCCGGGACGTGATCTGGGCCCAAGCACGTTTCATATAAACGAGCACTAGACTGTCTTGGTCATCTTCCGGTACTGAGAGATCTCTAAAACTCCTGTCAGGGTGCCTATACGGGGCTGCCCCTGGGCAATGTGACGAACGCTGGAGTCTGGCATAGCTAAGACCCCGATAAGGTCATATATGTGTGGGGGGAGCGGGGCTCCACGACATGCACTAAGCAATTGGCAGTGTGTACCCGTGTAGCACACCTCCGGGCACCTCCACTAGGTCCCCGCTAGGCAACTCCGGACAGCTGGTCTCAGAGATGTGGTGGCAGCTAAGAAGGTGTGAGAGAGATCTAAGGCAGAGCAGAGTTATTGAACACAAAATGGTGCGGAGAGAGATGTTCGGAGGCTGAGCTCCTGACTTCCTCGTGATTGGGTAATCGCTAGGAGGAGCCAACTCCTCCCTCCATCCGGTCCCAGTGGAGGGAGTGTTTTTCTCATGTAACCCAAGGCGGGCTGGCATGGAAGAGCTGGTACCGGTTTTTTGGGGGCCCTAGTACCCGGGATAGCACTCATGGACTTCGGTCTATGTCCGGCCAAAAGGTTCCGGTCCCGATGGATCAGTGATTGCACTGCGAAAGGTCACAGAGCCTACATGCTGTGTAGCTGGAAGCCCCTCGGGGAATCTCCTCGGAAATTTAGTTGGATGACAATATATAATGTATACAATAGAAGGTATGCTGTAATCCTTCACTTGAATCCCATGTGGTATGTTGTTACGCATTCCCAGTTTACGGCAGTACTGTTAACTATTTTTTATATATATTCATAATAGTCATAGACGAGGGTAAGTTTGGATTTTGCAATTTTGAGGAAGTTAATCACTCGGTCCCCCATTCTTTCAAACAATCATATTTAACTAAACATGATAAACAAGTACCGATCTGGGATAAGAATTATAAGTGCTTTTACTTTTACCTTAGTACATAATTGCAATATTTATTTATTTCCTGTACTTAAGCTTTAACTCTAAATTTAACTACTATATTTCGAGTCATAATTCCTATTTTCTTTTCTAATATTCCTCTATGGTTAATTTATTCCATTAATTTCTGTTCTGCATAGGATTGAGGCTAGTTACTATAATCATACTAATCTAATTTACTTAAATCTAACTAAAACTAATGAATTTACACACGGGGATATCACACGGTTTCCTGGTTGACCTACGGGGGTGGGTTTATTGATGGTAATGTGCTGCTATTGGCCGAGATGGTTGACCCCCAGGCATCCAGACTTAAGGGCAATTGATGCCCTGGTCGTGTTCCGGTGCTGACCACAATTTACACTTGTTACCAAGTGTTTCCAGGCCATGGGGCTCCTTAGACTATCCAGTCACTTCGCAAAATTATGTTTTCCTCAAAATTTACTTTTATTTTTTGGTGTGTTTTTTGTTGCTTGCTAGCATATCGAGGCCAGGCTCCGGTCATTGGAATCTTTGTTGTCTCTGAAATCTGAGATTCCAACCCCTGTCCCCATAAGACCTCTCCAGGAAAAGTAGAGAAAGATAGGGAGACCTACTGTTATTTCCGCATCCGTAACTTGCTAAACTAGGTCCTAGATGGTTTATGATTTCCAGATATTCCCACTGTACTTAACAGTCCACGCGAGGTTGGTCCTCTCAATCATTGTCTTCGTTTGTGTAATACGACATACAAAGCGATCTGGTCTTAAGTGTGGTGCAGCACCTCAAACTTGATACCGTCTGGTCCAGGTGCTTCATTTTTCTTCATTGAAGCTATGAGCCTCTTTACCTACTCCTGTGTTACTGGATACACTTCAATTTCGTCATCATATAAGTCAATCATAAATCTTTGGTATCTTCATGTTGGTCGTCTTCGTCTTCTATGGTGTCATCAGGAAACAACGTATCCAGGAGCAGCGCCACAGGTTCTTACAAGCAAGTGGTCATCGTTTCATCGGGTCACTTTAATATCGCAATCGAGACTTTGGGGCTTAGTTTACCCGTGACTATTTTAAATGAATTCCACACGGGTTAGTTGCCAAGTAGTTCCTTAACACAATTCTTCCAGCTCACTTCCTTCACTACTACCAAAATACTATCGAACTGATTCTTCTTTCTTCTGTATATCTCTAGAAGAATTAGCCTACTTGCTGGGTCCTGCTCCCTTTTGTAGATCTGTCTGGCTATTCGGACTTTCCCGCGCGATATCTGCAATCAGTCATTTCGTGATTTATTGGTGAGTCTACATTCTTCACTCTAAAGAGGAATCGCCACCCTCATGTCATATTATAGAAAGAACATTAGCTGTCTAGCCTTACAGTTAACGTTGTCACCTGTTGAAACTGGAACCGACAACACAAAGATCTCTTTTAATATGACTAAGCCCGCTTTGGCGACTCTATAGTGAGGTCATCATTCTCCATCATTTACCACATTGTTTTTTTACGTGGTTAGATCAAAGCTTAAGAGGTTGTGATCCCTACTGGTAGCTTACTCGTTGACCTGCCATTCTCTTATAATGTCAGTGGCTGTGGTGTTGCTTAGGGTTACAGCTATATTGGTTGATTCGCCCCCTCTTCCTGCATATGTTGCTTGGTTGTTAGTCTCGTTAGCAACTTCAAGCTGCCTGGCATTATTTATTACTTCTTCTAGTGCCTCCCCTCTTTAATCTATTCTCGAAATAAACCACATGGGCAGCTTAGCGTTAATTTCGGCAGCGTATATTGCCGGATCATTTGGATGTGACTGAAAATCTCTTCCAGTTTCTTCAGGTATGGTTCTATTTCATCATTGTGTTAAAATTAAATATTCGTCAACATACACCTGGCTATCTTGGTTCTGAGTTTCATATATGTAACGCGCTCATCACTGAACTATGTGATCTTCGTTGCTGTTATGTGTCTGTTAAACACAATAACAGCACTCCATGGTTTGATCCTAGTTGATATAATCCTTGTAGCTACTGGCATGTGTGAAATCTTCCCATTCTTGTTATATGGTTCTTTCAGCCACATGACGTCTAATTCCATTTCCTCAGTGAGCTTTCGTATATCGTGAAGTACGGTTACGCTTCTCATCCCATTTATCTGTCCTACTCTGACTCCATTATTACGGGTGGTAGGCACGTACGTGGCTTTGAGGTCACGTCTACTAAGGGTCAAATCTAGTGTGGCCGTGTAATGTAACGAACTGATTGTAGAGCTGTTCTTCGTTGAGTACCTCGTTTCTACTGTTGAACACTTTATTCAATTAGATACGTAGGCTTATTGGGTCCATTATTAAGTTTACTGACTTGAGGAGTATTCGGTTAAGTACTTTGGGAGTTGGAAAAGTTATTTTGTTCCCTCTTTTTCATGCCATGTCTTCACAAATATAGGAGTAAGAATAGTAGAATTTAAAGGCGATACACCCGCATTTACCTGTGGTGAAAAAAACTACAGTTGGGTCAGACCTTATACTTCTAGAATCCAAATACTTTTTAAAAAAAATTGCATATAAATTAGAATCCTCAAATCTTTAAAAAAGGAAATTTTAGTTCAATGAAAACATTTGAAAATATAGCTAGAATTTGTTTCAATATAGAAGCCTCCAACAAATAATTTTTTTTTTGTCGTGTATAATACACCATAAACAATCAAGAAAATACTTTTTTTTAGTAAATTGAATTGCTTAAACTATTTTGTCCTTTTTTTGGGGGGTTGTGATTTCGTTACTCTCCCAACAACATAAGTTTATATAATTCCTTTTACCAATTACTTAAAATTATTATTTGAAGTCAAGCTATATATAATTTTATTCGAGATATATTTTTTTAGATTTTTGTGAATCTTGAATCTCACGAATACCACATAAATCTGGGGATTCGGGGATTTGAGCATTCCATCTCTAGATTAAAAAAAGAAGATCTCAATACACCCAATCATGAATCGAAACCCAATCTCTCCGTCAAAGCCAAACAAGATTACATGAACCTGACATTTAGTTCGCGTGCCCACTGTTGCAGATTTCGAGTGTTTAAATCATGGTTAGGGTTGAAGGTGAGCTGAGTTTTATATTTTTACGGTAAGATACTAAGCTAGGCATTAAAGAGAAATACAAAGATAAATTAATGATAGCATTTTTAGGGGGAGGGTGATTTGACCCCCTAGAATACCCCCTTCTCTCAGTTCGACCATCTCCTTGTTACATGTTGAGAATATAAATGTGTAGCTACCCGAACTGGTGGGCACGTGGTCTAAATGTTAAACTCATTTACTCTGGTTTGTCGACCTCAGTGGTTTTGGGGTGAAGTTCTCGCCTCAGGATCCGATGTTCATGGGTTCAAACCCAGCCGGGCACAACAGATTTTAATTGAGTAATAAACAATACGTAGCACAGTTGACTCCGTAGGGGAAGTAAAGCTGTCGGTCCCGTGTGGAGTGTGGTCTAAAAGAACCCTGGAAGCTATGGGTAGATAGCTTTCCCGGCAAAGTTGGTAGGTCCTTTCGCTCTCGCTCATAGAAATTCTAGTGTGCTGATGTAATAAGTAGGTTTAGAAAGTGTACGTTAAATAAATATATTTGGTAAACTTTGGCTTGGTTAGACAGTGACGAAGGGGTCGGGGTTCGAATTACGGTCGGGTGTATTGAAGTTTTTATTTTTCTATAAGTTAAATGATACCCAAAGCTTCCTCCACAAAAATGCGAGCACACACTTCCTCAAAAATGTTACCTTCCTTATCTCTATTCTATTAGCATAATTAATATACACACACACCCGCCTCGGTGGTGTAGTTGGCTAACGTGCTAGTCGTGTTGAACTCGACTGCTGAGGACGGGGAGATCAAGGTTCGAATCTCAGTCGGGTGAACTGGGGGTGATTTTTCCTAAATGATTTTCCATTTTTTCTCCACGCAAATGCGGGTTTACTTCCTCTAATTCAACCTTCCCGATTCCTAATCCATTAGGGTAATTAGTACTTAAAACGTATAACCCGAACAGATAGTAAGACGTGGTGCTAAATATTATTATTATTAATTAATATACAGAATGTTTGGAAACTCACAGCCCAAACTTCACATATAGCTTGTTTGAACCAAAAGTAATACAAAATCCCTAAACACTTACATCCGGAAACCTAGGTCAATACCATTAATTGTGTTCAAAGTTTCGGCGTACAGCGCCGGGAGAGCGTAGCTGGTCAAGCATGCGTGTACAACAAGTTTAATATGAGTTAGGCACGTGACACTGCACAGGTAATAATGGCAAGCACTTTATGTGATGCGGGGCCGTTAATGATGGCCCTCAAAACGTATTCGCATTTCTAGATGGACTGATGTGTTGGTGTGTTAACTGGGGTATGTTCTGCTGCCGTGCTCCAAGATGTCGAGGTGTGTAGTGCCACGCGCCTAGCTCCTATGCAACCTGTTGGACATGCATGCTTGACCAGCTTTGATAACCCGGCGCTGTACGGCGAAACTTTGGACGCAATTTAATGGTATTATCATATTTTTCCGGATGTAAATGCATAGGGATTTTGTATTACTTTTGGTTCAAACAAGCTATATGTGCAGTTTGAGCTGTGAGTTTCCGAACATTCTGTAATTTGCGTGTAACCCGAACTGGTACTAAGATGCGTGGGGGGATACACATGTGTATGTCAGAATGTTGAGGCTTGGAGCAACCCCCCTTCTGGTCTCCCTGGCCGTGTTAGTTGCACGCTGCCATGCCCATACGGGGTACAAACGTTTCCCTGGTGTTGGTTACTACAAGATGCACTTCACCCCCAAAACCTGGGACCGCGCGGAGGAGATCTGCGTGGAAGAGGACGGCCATCTTGTAGTCCTGGACTCGGAAGCGGAGTATTTAATCGTCAAGAATCTCATAAAAAGCCACCAAAACCCTAACATAATCATGCACGCGGGTTTCCGCGACAACCCACAAGATGGAGACTTCAGGAGTATTTACGGTGAGGGCTTTAACTGTAAATACTATCTACAATCATGATTTTCAACCTTTTTTTAAAACCCTCGGCACACTGAACAAATGCGCTAAAATTGTCAGTTTGTTAAATACGAGATTTTACCATTAAATAAAAGGTGCGAAACAATTGCACAAACTTTTTCACATTGTGTATTATAGCCTGTAAGAAAATATTCAAAAATATGTGTTCAATAAACTACCTTCAAGTAAGTTTTCCTCGTAAAAATAAACATACTCTTGTTAATTAAAATAAATACCATTATATATATATATATTATACATATATAAATATATAAAAATATTTGAACAATTTGGTGTATATTATATATATATAAATATATATAAAAATATTAGAACAATTTTGTTTAAACTGATGTTCGTTTTTAAAAGGAAAACTTATTGAAGGTCATTTACTGAAAACTTAATAAAATAAATTATTGGTTAACTTCTGTGAAATTATTTTTAGTTAAAAAGTCAATACAATCGTATTCTTATTTATCATTAAGACTGTTACCAGAAACTCATTTTGAACTGAATCTCCAAAACCATTTAGAAAAATTATAAATTAAATTATCTATAATTTGTCGTAAGTAAACTACCATTGAAGTAGTTTATTTTATAAAAATAAACATACATAATGTAAAATAGTGCCCCGATACCAATTTTGAACCAAATCATTAGAGCTAACTTCCCTTAAAAAATATTTAAATCTTACTCAAATCAATCATCAGAATTATTTAGAGGGTGAAATTTTTTTTAACAGATATTTATTTTGAACCAAATCGATAGTTTTTTTAAAAATTTTTAATGAAAAAAAACAATAATCAATAAACTAGCCTCGTATGCAGCCATTTGATTATAATAATTAATAATAATAATATGTATGTGATGAGTTTAGGTACGCCTGTCATTCAACCAGGGTACAACGCCCCTTGGGAAGGAGGTCAAAGTCTCACACCCGGTCCCGACGAGCATTGCGGCACCGTCGGAAGTTTCGAGAGTCCCTTCGGAGGAGGCTATTCCATCGGGGACTGTGAGACCGTCAGACCCTACGTGTGTGAACGAGAGGCAAACTACGGGAGATCCCCCACTTACCCCTTGAGGAAGGCCTTCCATAAGCTCGTCAACTGGCTTTTCTAATCATAAATCTACAATGTACATATATGCTCTGGATTAGCTGTTTTTAAAACTTGGGCCTAATATTATAACATAGTTACATAGATAAGATTGATATGTAACGTTCATAGGATGGGATGGATGGATTTAAATAAAATTAACTAAAAATTCTTAGTCTAACCGCTTTATTAAGAGAGCTGTTTGATAAGTTTCCTGAGCACAATAAAATCAATCTATAATAATAATAACAATAATAAAATATTAGAACTGTAGTTTTAAATGCTCAATAAATTATCAGTTTATAAAATAAACAGGCAATTCATTTTTAATTAAACTAAATTAAATCAACTTAAAAATAAAGTATTTGTATGTTTACTGTTCCATTTTATACTCGCTAAAATTATACTACCAGTACTGCAATAACTACCAATAGTATTGTGTAAATATTTTACCCATTTCATATTTTGATACTGTCTCGTAAAACTAATTAACGTTATTATCTATTACACCGTATTGTATCCTAAATAATACGTTGTTTTTATTTATCAAATAAGAATAGTATTTTCAATTACATTTGTTTAAATTCCACTAAAATAAAGATGCATATGAACCGAATTTTACGGTTCATATATATTATACATAGGTTTAAAATAAGTCTATTAGCAAAATAAATCTGACATATTAATATTTTATTTGGTTAGCCTAAAGAGATGGGTTATTTTAACATCACAATATTGTGAAAGTGTGGAATGCCGGGCCTCCACCGCGGTTCGGATTCCACACTAAACTGTAGGTCCTCTAGAGCTTTCCCGAATTGCGCCAATCAACCTAGCTTGGACCCGAATTGCGCCAAGAGCTTAAAAGTGCCCCCCAGACTGGACCCGAATTGCGAGAAATACCCCCCTTCCCAAGACCCGACCCGAATTGCGCCAACTGTGAACATAAACAAATATTAATGCCATGGCGGGTGGTAAGAAAGACACAAGTCAAAAAATATGATTTAATTAATTGTATTTAACTTTATAAAACAAACTCAAACATTATAATATCACAGTAAAATTTCAATTTTAAAAACATTTTCAATAATAACTAAATTTAAGCTAAATTATAATATAATAAAAAAAGTCAAACATAAAAGACAAGTCACACAAAATATTTTTGGAGGGGTACACACTTCTATATATTCTATATTTCTATATATTACAAAATCGTTAAAAATAATTTAAATTATTTTGAATTTTTGAAAACTAGTCATTAGTAAACTACCCTTAAAACCAAGATAACAGTGTTAATTGTCACCTTAAATACACCCTAGATGTATGTTTTAATCAAAATTGTTAAAGATATTTTTGAGAGATTTCAAATTCTTTTCAAACTAGTCATTAGTAAACTGCCTATAATTCAACTTTTTTTCTGAAGATCAATTACTATACAGTTCTATTCATCATTTAAAAAACTCCCCAGGCATACACTTTGAGGAGAATTACTTAAGCCAATGATTGGCAAGTTGGGGTTTGAATTCTGGTCGAGTGAATTGAAGGTTTTTTTCCTAAATGTTTTTCACTCTCTCTCCAGGCAAATTCGGATTCACTTTCTCTACATTCAACATGTCTCATCCCAAAGCCCATTATTATAACTAACACATAAAAGTATAGCTCAAACAGGTGGTAAAACGCAGTGCAAAAAAAAAATCAACAGTGAAAAGTATAATAATATATACTACCATGTCAAAAATTTTAAAAATATTTATGTAAAGTCTGCAGTGTGTAAGAAGTTAGTGTCCAGTATATTTGCATTACTACAATCAGACACCTTAGTTCAGTCGGTAGAGTGTCTTTCTACTGAGTTAAGGGTCCCGGGTTCAATTCCCGGCATGGCAAAAAAAACTATCATTGGTGAAATGTGAGTTTACCTTTTCACACTGATGAATTAATGGATGGGGACTGGATGTCGTGCCTGTCCTAGTCTTAAGTTAAATTATAAGGCAGTCTAGAAAAACCGGCAGTGGAAAATACATGACTTGAATAAAAAACTGACCTAGGTCAGATGCTGGCAACAGTAATGGATTTTAATTAATACAACTATGGGATTAGTCTATAGTTTATAAGAACTCAACACACACACACTATATATATATATATATATATATATATTAGCGTGTCTTACTATCTGTTCAGGTTATACGCAGATATATTTTAATTAAAACAAATTGAGAGTTGTTTGTAATATGTTACCACAGAGTGTATTTTATTCTGAATGTAGCCTGTGGAGGTATATTTGATTAATACAGTACAATAATTATCTTAGAAGTATTCCATAATTAAATGAAGTTAACAACCATAAATATTGGATTTACATAAATATGGGAGTAATCTATAGGAAGCTACTAAACAATTTTTTTTAAATTATTACAATGAAAGGAGCAGTCTGCGGTCGTAAAGAAACTTAATCAAAGGCTTTGGTTCGGAACCAGGTGAGATCAAGGTGCAAAAGAAGGCACGATAAGATGGATTCTCATTTTATTAGATACTCGCCCTTAATGTTCTTGTAAAGCCATTCATAATATGTCTCTGTAAGTATAAATTATGAAGAAATATAACAGGTCTGGTATAACTTATTGAAAACTAGGTTTGTAAGGACAGGATACGTGTATTGTATTACGTCACGTGACTATATAGTATTGTGTCTAGAAACTTCAAACAAATACTTTGAACAATTATAATTATCCTAATTGAAAAATCGAGATCGGGTGGGGGTGAGGCTCTATTAAATCTAAATTGGCAATTTTCCAAATACATTTCGTAGAAAGGAGAAAATAAAATTATTGGCAGAAACCATTTAGGTGACAATTAGTAGGCCTGTATTTGTATCGTTGAAGTATTTCGTATGAAACCTAATGAGCACCGACTTTCACTGATGAAAGAAGTCGTTAGCAAATGACTTGAGGGTAGTTGTTTGGTGGCTGGTGAGAAATGGTTTCAAGCGGGCTGCTTGCCAGGTTTCGCAAAGATAAGAGTTTACACAGAGTGTTTTGTCTGGTAAAAGATCAGTTGATAAACAAGACATGAGGAAATTAGTTTTGTGGCACATATAATCACGCTACGGAAGAAGTTTTATCACAATGAAATAAATTAGCTGTAATTATTTGGTTATAAAATATAAGACTAGTAGCGTTATATGAAAAAAGAAGAAGAAAAAGAACGCTTCTTGATTTGTTCCTCTTTTCAGTGGTTATTATTATTATTATTATTATTATTAGCAGCAGCAGTAGCACCACGTATTACTACCCGTTTGGGTTACACGCACATACGGTGATGTGTAATGGTAGGGTGATTGTGAGATGAAATAGAGAACCTACAGTTTAACGTGGAATCCGAACCACGGTGGAGGCCTGGCATTCCCCACATTCACAAGATGTCTTGTCAGAGGTGAAGGAAGGGTTTGGTAATCAGATAAATCTGTGCCGGGACCGAGGGTTGAACCCCGGACCCCAGCACAGAAGTCTGACACCTTACCCCTAAACCACCAGGTCACCCTTCCAGTGGGTATTAATGGGTAATTTTTTTTAAAAAGAAACCCATCAGAAATTTATGTTTTTTGGTAAATTACAAGGATTTTTTAATTTGCTTTAAGCGACGTATCATGCTATCGTACATATTTTTTAACTTCTCATTTGATATATTGTCTACTGCATGCTGAATGTTGACTCATATGTCAACTACGGTGTATCAGGTTGATTAGAACACTCAGTGTTTTTTTTTTAAAAACTCCCATTAAAATAAATAATTAAGGATTCATAAAACCGAAAGGAAACAAATGGAACTGGTGTAGATTTTATATTACTTACATAATCTGTGAGTTATGTTTCTTTTCGAGCAACCCGTATAAAAAATGTATATGTGTGTGTTTGTTTGTTTGTTTGTTAACTCGATGGCACACCACGTATTACTACATGTTCGGGATATTTGCATTTAATTACATTAATAGGAACTGAGGGGGAACTTATTATTTAAAGGAAATTCACCCCAATTTTCTTGGAGGGAGAGTAAAAACTATTTATGAATAAACCCTCTCAGTACTGCTCGTGGGGTTTATTTTGCCGGTGGCGGGAATGTCAGGGTTCGAATCCCTTCCCGATGTACTTAAGGTCGTCATTTCCAAACTGTTTCCAGTGTTCCATCTACGAAAATGTGGGTACATTTCTTCTAGATTCTATTTTCCTCATCAGTACCCTATTAATGTAATTAAATGTGAATATTCCGGACGGCCATAGTAAGGAGTAGAAATAAGGAGGTAACGTAGATAAGATGTGTGTCCACCCGCAAGAACGGAGAAAGAGGATGAGTCCCACGTAACAAATGACACGCACCACTTCGTTGGCTATATGGTCTAAGGTGCTACGCTCGCATAGACTAGAACTCCGATGACAGGGAGGTCGAGGTTCGAATCTCAGTCGTGTGTACTGGGGGTGGTTTTTTCAAGATAGTTTTCCATTCTCCCTCCACTAAAATGCATAAATATGAACTTCCTCGTCCCTAAAGTCCTCAGAGTAATTATTACATTTAGCGTGTTCGTGAGCCGCGGTGCTGAAGGGGGGAGAAAAAAGGACACGTGGAGAACTACCCCCAGTGTATCCGGCCGACATTGAACCTTGACCTTCACGTCATCAGCACTACATTATTGTGAGGGTGATACCATAATTCGTGTGACCACTGGTGCGTATAGGGAAAACAACGACCATGAGCCTGTGGTGTTTGACCTGAAATAAAGTTAGGATGATTCGCTGATAACCGACAGCACGCACTGTTACTAAATACTACTAATAAAAAAAGAGAAAATTATCCGTGTTGTAACAAGCAAGGACGTCACCGGGAAATGCGCGCGTGGGTGGCACGATGGGGTCCAGTGCAAGTTCTGACTATCTCTATACAAATCAAGAAAAGTGAAAGGATTTTATCTAACTGGACAAGTATTATCCTGCAATAAAGGTTGAATACCACCTTTTTATTCACAACAAACCACTCCAGTGAAACCGGATGGTCTCAAACCTTGGCCCACCGAGCTAGATATCTGTTGACCAACATCTCTACCACTTGACTTTACCAACAGGAACGTTTTCACTGGGAATTTTAAATGTTCATCTATAATGCAGCCTTTGCATGTTTTCACACTGGAATTGGAATTGTAATTCTTTACCATATTTTACTTACTCAAATAATTACTAATAATTAATAATAAATACTCAAAATGTCTATAAATGACGCAAACCAATACTTAAAAATTCAAAATAACAAAAAATGATCAAATAATGAATGACCTCTAAAAAACATGTTACTAACCAAGGGATCATGAACAGCTTTTATGTAAACCTACACTATTTCATTGTATGTGATCTATATGTATAAAAAATATATGTCATCAAAATCCGGGCCCTGGCACGCAGCTTCTAGTAAAATCTACGCCTGATGCATTTGATTATCATAGGTGTGCGTAGCGCAGTTCACTGGGGTGTGGTTAAAACGGAATTCCCTTTTGAGTAAGAGGATCCAAGGTCAAAGATATTATGGCTTAGTGAAAAGGGGAGTAAGTGAGTAAGAAGTAGAAATTTTAAATGTGAAGAACCTTATTTATATTCATCAAACAAAATAAAAATAAATTTTAATCAAACCTAAATATCTATTTGATCAACAATTAAAGTTTACTTAAAAATACCATTTAAAACATCCGACACCCTAGCTCAGTTGGTAGCATGACTGTCGACTAAGTTAAGAGTCCCGGTTTCGATTCCCACAATGACAAAACATTTTATTATTGGTGAAATGTGGGTTTAGCTTTTCACAGTGATGAATTACCGGCCGGGGACTGGGTGTTGTGCCGGCCCTATTTTAAAGTTAGATTATGGAGCATATGAAGCTACGACAGGCCTAGCCAGCTGGTAGTGGAAAACATATGGATTGAATAAAAAACTAACCTAGGCTGGAAAGAGTAATGGGTGTAAATACCAACTTAAAAATTGAGATACATATTGAGCTAATCATTATTATTATTATTAGCACCGCGTCTTACTACCCGTTCGGGTTATAAGCACTTACGCTAATGAGTAATAGTAGGGTGATTGTGAGATGAAATGGAGGACCTAAAGTTTAACGTGGGATCCGAACCACGGTGGAGGCCTGGCATTCCCCACATTCA
>CABFVX010008968.1:0-20818 GCA_902151425.1 Timema shepardi | reverse complement strand
TATGAGAATATAAAATTATCGAAATTACATATTATACCAATATAAACCACTTTTGAATATATGTTCAAGTTTTACAGATTTCATTTGTTATATAAATTGAATAGCGGATTGAAATGAAGATAATCAACCCCTCTCCGTCTTTCCGTGGTTTGGTTTTCCAACCAATATCCAGATAAGTAATGGTATATATTTCTTTAAACTTTTCTTAACCAACCTGTGTGCTTGTATTTATATAGCTACCCGCTTCAGTGGCCGCATGGTCTAAGGTGTTACTTTAGTGGTAGACTAGACTGCCGATTACGGGAAGATCGAGGTTTGATTCTCGGTCGTGTGTACTGAGGATGGTTTCTCCCTCAGCGCAAATGCGTGTACACTTCACCTCAATATAACCTTCCTAATCTCTAAAACCATCAGCGTGATTAGTACATAAGCCTATACCCAAACGGGTAGTAATAAGTGATGCTAAAAAAAACTAAAATAGTTTAGGGATCAGTCTTTAAGATGCTATGGAAGGGAACTCGATCAAAGTCCATACTTTGCAGTTTTTATAACAAAATATTGTATTTTTGGTCAAAATAAATATAATATTACTTCTTTAGATGTATTTAGTTTAATTCTCTAAGTAAAATAATCTAAACAATTCCTGAATATTGCTCATGATCATACTGACATTTGACAGAGTCTTTTTTTTAAAACTCATTTGAAAAGTTTGTGTTCAAGTTCCACTATGACTATGATGGATACTAAGGAACTGTTGAGATTACAAAAAAAGAGTAAAACTGAAATAAAGGTAGGATTGACTAGGGCAAGTTGGCCCGTCGTTTGCGGTTCGTTAATGGACAACAAGATCGCGCCACGAGTCACACAGGGGGCGTATCTATCAGACATCTTTTGTCTCCGTTGGTGGCAGTGAGTATGACGAAGCTTACAGAGGAGGACGACGGATTTTGTGTTTATTAAACTTGTGAGTAAATTTTCTCTCTCATACATAATCCTTTGTAGAATTGTATAGCTCTTATGTTTACTTTTTATTGTATAATATTCTTAAAGAGTACTGTTTAACCGTTACTTCTAGCTATCAAGTGAAATTAATTTGTTGGAGATGACGCTGCTAGGTTAGTCGGAAAACAAAACATGGCGACGGGGCCCATTGGCACAATACATCAGAGGCATGTTGACACTGTGGGCCGACGTGCCCCTTAACCTGGGAAGATGCTTAATATCGTACCAGTTTGTTTCTATAGCCAATCTGGTAAAGGCAATTTAATAACAACAATATACAACCAGCTTCGTAATTTATTTTTACTTAATTTGATCATATTTAAAATATATAACTAAGTTTAAAAAACAGTCTTTATAACATTTTCTAGAGATCTCACGATGTTGCGCACATACAAGAAGAAGACCACCAGGGGTGAGGTATGTACCTGCCGAATCAATGAAAGCAGCCGTACTTGCAGTGAAAGTAGAACATCGTCCAATTAGAGGAGCTGCGCAAGATTTTGGCACACCGTTCAGAACACTGGCTAGATACCGTGCCAAACACAACCCAGCAGAACAGCCTGTGGAGGATACACCAGCATCCTTACCCTGGGCACGATCTAGCTACGCCAAGCCATGGAAGGTAAGCAAAAACCATTGTGTTTTTTATTCAACTATTAACTTATTTACATAGCTTCACCTTCCTATAGGCCTACTTTAAGACATCGAACTAATTTCTGTCAGCTTCTTATGTGCAGGTGTTTGAGCCTGACCCAAGATAAGCTGCTCGTAGAATACCTGATGAAGGCTTCAGATATTTATTTCGGCCCGACACGAAGGGAAGTCAGGAAATTTGCATACACCTATGCGGTTGCTTGTAATACTAAAGTTCCAAACTCCTAGACTGAGCGTGAAACGGCAGACCCTGATTGGTTTACCTCTTTCCTGAAGAGAAACAAAAAGCTCTCAATCATATCGCCACAAGCAACAAGTCTAGCTCGTGCGATTAGCTTTAATCTAACCAACATTGCTTTGTTTTTTGTTAATCTTACAGCTGTTTTCAAAAGATGAATGTTACCCCTTCTTATATATGGAATGTAGATGAAACAGGTATTACTACAATGAAAAAGTCGAACATAATAGTGAGACCAAGGGCTTCAGACAGATAGGAAATATGACGTCAGGAGAAAGAGGAACGCTAGTTACTGCTAAATACTGTGGCAGTTAATGCTGTGCGAAATAGTATCCCACCATAACTCATTTTCCCAATGTGAAATTTCAACCCTTTTTTCGTTCGTGATGGGCCTGTAGGCAGAGGAGGTGATGCTCACTCTTCGGGTTGGATGACAGAAACCATTTTCAATACATATGCCAGACATTTTGTTTCTCATGTGCGGTACTACTCTCCTGAGAATCCTTGCCTGCTTCTTCTTTGATAATCAAGAGTCCCACCTCTCAGCACAAGTCCTAAACTACTTAAAAGAAAATTGGGTTACTATTTTATAATCCCCCCCTTCCCCTTCAATTGCAGCCACAAACTGAAACCCCTGGAGCGATTCGTTTATGGCCCTTCAAAAAAGTATGTCAACACCGCTTGTGATGCGTGAATGACCACATACGACATTCCCAATACTGTAGCTTCCAGCCTCCTTTAGCCACAGCCCCTATGAACATTACATCCGGGTTAAGAGTCACTGACATATTCCCTTTGAACCCAGATGTATTTACCGATGCTGATTTCATGCCATCCTATGTCACAGACAGACCTGCCCCTACTGCCACCACCACAGATGGCCACTCTCCTTCATCTACATCCACTTACTCTCCTCTCCCATCTACTTCTGCTCAAGCCTTTTACCCTTACCCAGAGGTGGTGAGGCCATTGGAGAAATCGGGGCCGAGAAAATAAACTGTCAGAGGGTTAAAGAAGAGGAAATCGGCCATTTTGACCGATACACCAGTAAATATGGCTTTGTCTGAGGAACAGGCGATCACGAAAAGGAAGAAAGAGCATCGTTTGAACGCTAACAAATCTATGAAAAAACTTTCCCCTTCCTTTGAGACGTTAAAAAACACAAAATTAGGCCAAAAGACACTTCCCCCATTGAATATGAGAGTGAAGATGGGGGCTGCCTTTGAATTCACTGCTTAGGTCCATGTAGCAACTCTAAGCGTGGGGAAGATGGGGTAGAGAGCACCACGTGTGAGAGGTGGACACACGAAGACTGCATTCCTGGGGACTCTCTATTTTAACTGTGACAGTGACAATGATGACATGTAGGGTATTTCAAATGAACAAATTTGTTGTATATTAATTTATAATAATAAATAGGCTGTTGTATAACATATGAGTATTTATTTGTTAACATCGTGCTGAATTTAAAGTGCTGTGTAACTTGGCCCGGTAACGGGTATAAGTTGGCACAAGTGACTTTACTTCACTTACATCAATTTTATAAATATTAGGAATACAATTAAAATAAAGTTGTTAAAGGCAAAGTTACACTATAAGGGTCACTGGTGACATTCATGCTTCAAAGTTAAAAAATATTAACAGGACATTTATTATTATTATTATTATTATTATTATTATTATTATTATTATTATTAGCACCGCGTCTTACTACCCGTTCGGTTTATACGCACTTACGCTAATGTGTAATGGTAGGGTGATTGTGAGATGAAATGGAGGACCTACTGCTTAACGTGGAATCCGAACCACAGTGGAGGCCTGGCATTCCTCACACTCACAAGATTTCTTGTCAGAGGTGAAGGAAGGGATTTGGTAATCAGATAAATCTGTGCCAGGATCTAGGATTGAACCCCGGCCGCCAGCACAGAAGTCTGACACCTTACCCCTAGACCGCCAGATCACCGACATATTTTTTTTTAAATAGTTAAAAGTGTGCCAACCTTCCCCAGTCCACCCTATCTATTGTGGCAAAATTTTATTTATTTTGGCAAAAAAAAAAGTTATTTTACTAAAACTGTGAAAATGCGGATCTTATCTCTTGCTTCCTTCCATCCCACTCGAGAGGCTCAAATCTCGGTTGGGCGTACTAAAAGTGGCTTTCCACTCTTCCTCCTCATAAATGCGGGAACACTTTCTCTAAATATAACCTTCCTAAACCCTAGTGTAGTTAGTACATAAGCGTATAACCCTAACCGGTGGTAAGACGCGGTGATAATAAACTACGACAAAAAAACAACACGCAAACCAACTAGTGAGTGTTTGCTTCCTTTTCCTTGTTCCAAGGCAACACCTTGTGACGCGTTGTACGTGTTGTGTGTGTTGGGGAGGGAGAGAGATAGAAGATGATCCTACTTGCGTCAGCACCCTCAACTTATCGTTTGTTTTTACCTTGTTTGAGTAGGATCCGATCTACCTTCAAGAGCAGAGACGCTTTCGAAAGTAAGTATTATCTCTCTGCACCTCGTGATTCCTGACGTGGCGGTTGAGCTTGAGGCGATTCCAGCTCGAATTGCCACGGCCTTCTTTTTAAATAAAGCTGCTCGCTCTATTTACAATATATATATATATATAGTGTAAATATTATTATTATTATTATTATTATTATTTGCACCGCATCTTACTACCCGTTCAAGTTGTACGCACTTACGCTAATGTGTAATGGTAGGGTGATTGTGAGATTAAATGGAGGACCTACAGTTTAACGTGGAATCCGAACCACGGTGGAGGCCTGGCATTCCCCTACATTCACAAGATGTCTTGTCAGAGGTGAAGGAAGGGTTTGGTAATTAGATAAATCTGTTCCGGGACTGGGGATTGAACCCCGGCCGCCAGCACAGAAGTCCGACATCTTACCCCTAGACCGCTAGGTCACCGACAAATAGTAGCTTATCGTGTATCCCATAAAAAAAATACTTATCGAGCCAGTAGCGTTATATATCATATACACCATTCATAAATATACATATTTACAAATATATATATATAGTGGCGTATGTATGCTAAAAAAATTATCAGAGATTACATTTTACAATATTTGAATGTTTTTTACTATACGTAAACCTAAACAATTTCCAATATTACTTGTAATAGAGCTATTTTATTTTCGTAAATTTAATTTAAAATTAAGCTATATTTTTATAAGTATGTTAAACACCATGATTACTAACCACTTTACCTAAAGGTTAGGTTTTTTTATCATAAGTATTCCTACACTAACTTGGGAGTGAGAATATAAATTAAATGTAGAAAAACCAGCCCCCGGTTTACCCGCTCTAAAATCGAACTGCGACCTCCCCCGTCACTATATATTTAGTCTACTGCAAGCCTGATGCCTTGGACTATGTGATCACCACTGTATTTTTATTTCCGAAATCGATTATATATTTTAGGATGAGAAAGTAAGATCATGAGTTTAAGCTTGACAATCTAAATCTCTTTTCTTAGTGTGACCTGGTGGTCTAGGGGGTAAGGTGTCAGACTTCTATGCTGGCGGCCGGGGTTCAATCCTCGGTCCCGGCACAGATTTATCTGATTACCAAACCCTTCCTTCACCTCTGACAAGATATATTGTGAATGTGGGGAATGCCAGGCCTCCATCGTGGTTCGGATCCCACGTTAATCTGTAGGTTCTCCATTTCATCTCACAATCACCCTACCATTACACATTAGCGTAAGTGCGTATAGCCCGAACGGGTAGTAAGACGCGGTGCTAGTAATAATAATAATAATAATAATAATAATAATATCTTAGGATTTAAGGAAGACGTTTAAGTTTTCTGAAAACAATAGCAATAATACCACTTGTTCCGTCTTACAAAATTGTGTGCATGTTCTATAAACCATTTGGTTGAGGTATGTACATAATATTTCTTCTTCTTCTTCTTAAGTCGACAACCCGAAGGTTGGTTTGATGTGATTTCTCTCCAATCTGGAGCTGGTCATGCACTCAGCTCTTCAGCTGGTTAGTGCTGCCTGCACCATCTGGTAGACATCCCATGCACTAGGGGAGTTCAGGAAGTGTGGTTAGTTTCCCGTGGTCTTTCCCGCTGAATTTTTACCAGCGATTGCAATAAAAGGCATACCAATTTTGACCAGAAAAGGCATTATTACATACTTTCCGGGATTATTTCAAAAGTCACAATCGACATGAGACCAACGGCTTCACTTGCCTTCCGAAGGAAATTATGCTTTAGATTTTTATCGCTCAAGAACAAATCCATCGCTCTCGGATGGGTTTGAACCCATGAACATAGGGTCCTGAGGTGAGCACTTTATTCCATGACCATCAAAATTGACTTATATACAAAGATAATATATGTAATATATTATGTATAAGTAATATACATAATAAATACATATTATATTAATAGACTATAATATACCATTTATATTATAGATTATCTTATATAGTTATATATTATATACAATTTATACATATCATATACCTTATATTTATATAACATATTATATATATATGTCTATAATAATATTATACATATTATGTATTAAACATATATTATATTAATACATAGTATATTTACATAGGCCTATAATATGTATTTAATATATATTCTATTAATATATAATATATTTTATTTAATATATACGTATTATATATAACACATATAATATATAATACATTGTATATGTATAATATATATTATAATCATAAGATATTAAACATTATACATATTAAACATATATGATATAATTATATTATATAGAATATACTTTATATTATATATAATACATGTATTATATATTATTTATATAGTATATACTTTATATTATATATAATGCAGGTATTATATACAATGTTTTATTATTATTAGGTATTCTGTCTTAAGACTGGATCATTCCTTTTGTCAGTGAACTTGGACGGCCCTGTCCTTTGCCTCCTTCTTGAGTTGCCAGAATTTTCTTATTATATATGTATACATAATATTAAATATAATATATAATATTTTATAAATAATACATACAATATTTTATATGTAGGGGTTATAGATTGTGTACGTATTCAATAAGAAGATTGATTTATAATATAATTGATGTATATAAATTATAGTGCCTTAGGTTATTTTATTAGTATTATTATTATGTAGGTTCA
The DNA here is from genome assembly GCA_902151425.1 of Timema shepardi. Classification (NCBI taxonomy): domain Eukaryota; kingdom Metazoa; phylum Arthropoda; class Insecta; order Phasmatodea; family Timematidae; genus Timema; species Timema shepardi. The sequence continues at coordinate 13,754 of CABFVX010008968.1, read as the reverse complement.
GTTTTATGTTCTTACCTATTACTAGTAGATGTACTCGGCGTGCCCCGGGGTAACCACTCACTGCATTGCGTTGTTACCCTGGGTCATGCTTTTATTTGCTTCTAACAGACAGAAAAATGTCTTAATTTTATTTTTTCCGACCCAGTTTTAAATGATTTTTTTTTTAATCCAGTCAAGAATTTAAAATTTTCAGGTTTTAAGAGCAGATCTTCAAGCACGAGGACTACTATTTTATTTTTTTATTTGGAACATCTCCATGCGTAGATACCGGGCAATGTTCATGACATACACATGGACTCTTCATTTTATTAAGATAAACATAAATGTTGACTGTCAGAAGTGAGCTGTGAGCTGTCAGTCAGCACCAAAGAAGCCACGGGGCTACTGTATATACCTTAATGTTGACTGTCAGAAGTCATCTGTGAGCTGTCAGTCAGCACCAAAGAAGCCACGGGGCTATCTGTATATACCTAAATGTTGACTGTCAGAAGTCAGCTGTGAGCTGTCAGTCAGCACCAAAGAAGCCACGGGGCTACTGTATATTTGACCGTCCGGCTGTAGAGGATGTTATCACCTTAGACCAGCCAGTCCTCGCCTTAACGACGGGAATCCTGCTTAGATTTCATTGGTGTACATTTGAAGGGAATGGGGAATGGCGGTGTTTAAGCTTAAAAACTACTCAAACCATCTTAATTTAGTTTATAATTATTTATTATGTTTGTGTAAATTTACTGTATTTGTGTTGAGGGAAGCTTAATCTATGCTTTTAACCAGTTTGATATCAGATCTGCGATATTTAGCGTGAAACATATTTGGAAATGAGCTAATTTAATCAATTCATGATTTTAAAAAAGATTCCTTAGAAAAACAAACATTATTTTATTACTAGTAGTAGATTGGATTAATTTTATTTACATTTTTGGATTAATTTTTTAATTAGCAACATGGCTTATTTTATTGAATTAATACTATGCTATCTCTTTTCTCTCTCTCTCTCTCTCTCTATATATATATATATATATATATATATATGAGATATATACACTTTTTCATGTATCTTGAAGATACAATATTTCGATCAAAAAGCCATGGATATGAAGAATTGGCCACTCCAGGGCGTCGAGTTGACGAGGAAATTGAGCGTTAAGAGAATTTTATGACGGTCATTATTATTTCTTCTCATTTCACCCCTAGCAAAGCTAGAAACTTATCTGGTAAAATATTAATTCACATTTACACGAGTATTTATATTTTGTGTTGACCTCTTTTTTTTACAATTATTTTTTAATTAGTCACTACATCCCACTCAACCACCTTTATCGCCAAAATATAAAGTGGGGCATTTCTCAACACATCATTAGAAATAAGCGATATTAAAATTCACCCCTAAGAAAAGCTAATATTTGTATTTAGATGTGTAAATGAAATTTTTGTTATATGTTATAACAGTACATGGTAGAATCTAATCTCAATGCCCTAAACACCCAAAAACTACCATTCCTTAAAGTGCCTTCCTCCTATTATGATAGGCTTATTGTGGGGAATGCCAGGCCTCCACCGTTGGTTCGGATTCCACGTTAAACTGTAGGTCCTCCATTTCATCTCACAATCACCCTACCATCACACATTAGCGTAAGTGCGCATAACCCGAATGGGTAGTAAGACGCGATGCTAATAATAATTATAATAATAATAATAATAAACCAACCACTCAGTCCCGTAAACACTGTACACTTAATATAACCTCTGAAGGAATTGCAGGTTTTATGGAAAAAAGGCTTCATCTTCGCTCTCTCTCTCTGTTAACTGTTACCTAATCTCCTAGCTTTCAGTTATGTAGGAAGGTTGTGTGTTAGGGGATAAGCAGGAGTTACTGGCAAGTTTTGACGAACCAGTGTTGCAAAGTTTGTCTCATATATATATATATATATATATATATATATATATATAATGGAAGATTTATCAAACAAGAATGCAATGGAATGACAAAGCTGTTTCCCAATAGCAATCATGGAGTTACCTCAGAGATGGTATTATTATTATTATTATTATTATTATTATTATTAGCACCGTGTCTTACTATCCGTTCGGGTTATACGCATAGAGATGGTATTCAGTCCAGCAATATTGTAAGATGGGACACGCCGTGGGTTTCGGCAACCAGCTGTGCGTGACTCTCAGGCGGGTAGCACGTTAACATATTGCAGGCGCTTCCAGAAAATAAGAATACGATGGAAACGAGAGTTGGACTAAACTGTTTTGTGTTCAACTCTGAAAGTTTATCACATTTAGAATTATATAATAAACGTAACATCTATATTAATAAAATGAATATTTTGTCTGTCTGTCTGTCTGTCTGTCAGTCATGAGAATTACCGAATATCTTACGAACACGGAGGGCTGAAATCTTATAATTGGTAGCCACTGTGCACAAATATTTGCACCTCGAAGCTGGAATTTTATATTTTTGATTGGATTATCTATAGTTTATTAAAAGCTGGGCCGTAAGAAATAAATTGAAGAGTTTTTTTGGTATGTTTGAAGCAAGTAAAAGTGCGTACTTTTGCTGATATAATAAATGAACAAATTAGAGGCTTTAAGGATCTATTAGAAAAAATCCATCGAGTACAACTCAAGAGATAATTTTAAAATTCTCATGCAGATTAAGTATTGGAATCGTGAAGATTGTATGCCTCGAGCTTATAATGAATCTTGACATTTTAATTACAGTATACTTAAACATAATAAATGGTACGAAAGAATTGCAAAAACTTTTTTCATATTTTGTACTATTAATACAATACTATACTATACACTGGAAGAAAATTTTCAATAATAGGTTTTCAGTAAACTATCTTTAAGTAAGTTTTTATCATAAAAGCAAATATATTATCTTGTTAATAATAATAAACATGCTTCATATATAAGTTTTAATCATTGTTAAATAATTTTTCAGCTTGTATTTTTTTAAATAAATTATTTGTAAGCCACTCTCAAATTATTTATATTTTATAAAAACAGATTCTTGTTCACAATAAAAAACAGTTCTCAAATACCTATTTTTAACCAAATCTTAAAGTCAATTTTCAAATATTCTCAAATTTACTAAAAAAAATTCACAAATAATCTATTCTTAAATTAACTTATTTAAGAAAAATAATCGTATAATACATTACTTTTATCACTTTAAATTGTCCCCAGATGCCAAATTTAAACAAAATCATTGGAACTATTTTCAGCTAACCACCATATAGTAAGTTTTCCTCATGAGAAAAATCACATCGTTTTGATACTCACAGTAAATACTTTTTTTATATATAAATTTTAAATCAAATTGCTCAAATATGTTAAACAAATTTAAAATTTTCAAAAATAAGATATCATTAAATTATACAAAAATTATTTTAATTTGTAAAAACAAAAATGTATTCCTGTTTATTGTAAAAAAACTATTCTCAGATAACGATTTTGAAATCATTCCTCAAGAAAAATTCCGAAAAGTGTCCAATTAATCGTCTATAATTTGTCGTAAGTAATATAAGTTACCCTTAAATTGATTTGGTTTTGAAAAAAAAAAATTATTGGCCATGTTGAACCCCTGATACCAATTTTGAACAAAATCGTTCAAGATATTTAAAATAAAATAAACTATACAAAAATCAGTTTTTTATAAACTACAATTATATATATATGTGTGTGTGTGTGATTGTTTGATGTAAGAAACTTTAGGGATACCTATTTTGAACCAAATTTCTAAAGTCATTTTTTGAATATCAAATTTAAAAAAGTGTACACCAGTAAATTATCTCAAACCAATTTCCCCCCCTCTCCCCCTACTTCCAAAAAAACAGAATAGGCCTACAGTTTCTGCTGGACACTCCCCAAGTATAATTCTTAAACAAAAATGATTAAAGCTAGTTTCAAAATATTCAAAATTTTCGAAAATATCTTATTAATCATCAGTAAACTACACTTTGATTATTTTTTTACCCAGAAACAAAGTATACGGTGTTATTTGGGATGTCAAACTTTGACTACATTTTCATTTTAAACATAATCGCTAGCACCAATTTTGAAAATTTGGTGATTTAAATAATCCTTCATCAGTAAAATACTCCTAATTTAATGGCTAGGGTAGCAATAAAAAATTACGAGGTATTTCCCTATGACATCTAAGATACCAAATTTGAACCAAATCTATCAAACCGTTTCAGAACTGTGGCCAGAGACATTCGGACACACAGACACAAATGGTAAAATACACTTTTTTGAGCTCGAACACAAAAAAAAAAACGTAAAAATCCATCATAATTGAAAGGCCAAAATAATTGTTCACGATGACAATACTTTCTCTTGATATGGGAAAGTAAAAAAGTGGGTCTTAGAATAATATCTGTAGGCAACACCAGAAACTGTTTAATGGATTGCGTCCTAAATTGATATTAATTTTTTTATGGTCATACCTTGAGGCAAAAACGTGAATATAATTATACTCGTACATCCAAAATCAAGCATTGGCCTACTTACTGGTACTTTACAAATTACTGATTTTTTTTAAAAAAATTTGAAAATGACTCAAATAATTTTTTCTTAAAAATTAATATCCAGACCTTGGGGTATTTCACATTGTAAATAACACTTAATACTTATTTAACGGAGAAAAATAAATCTAAGGGTAATTTATTGATGATTTAATTAATTTGTTTTAAATGGCTTGAACAATTTTTGTCAACATAATTATCTAGATAGTTTTTTAAATTATAAGTAGCACTGAATAACCTATTTATTTTTAGATAAAAACTAATCCTGTTGTAGATACCTGAATTTTGAAAATGTAATAACTTATTTTTAATAGCGCTAACAGTATTTTAAATTTATATTTGTAGATTGTTTAGTTTAAGTAATAAAATAATGCTTGTTTTTTCTAAGGAAAACTTTTCTATGGGTATATTACTGATGGTTGATATAAGAATGTGTTCCAAACAGTAATAGGTTTAGACTACTATACTAGAAACTGCGTAGGTGTCGCCAACTATCTCTTTAGTGAATTTAGTTTTAATCTCGGTAAGCACACCCCATGGTGGGGGAGCAAGCAGGTGTATTATTAATGTTTTGGAGTTCGTTATATTTGTGATGTTTCTATTGTTGTAGCTCTACTGTCCGCTTAGGTTAGCCGCGCAATAATTCGGTGTGAAAACTCACATGTGTGTTATTTATTAACGGAGTTTAACTTGCACTTTGGTGATCTGGCGGTCTAGGGGGTAAGGTGTCAGACTTCTATGCTGGCATCCGGGGTTAAATCCTCGGTCCCGGCAAAGATTTATCTGATTACCAAACCCTTCCTTCACCTCTGACAAGACATCTTGTGAATGTGGGGAATGCCAGGCCTCCACCGTGGTTCGGATTCCACGTTAAACTGTAGGTCCTCCATTTCATCTCACAATCATCCTACCATTACACATTAGCGTAAGTGCGTACAACCCGAACGGATAGTAAGATGCGGTGCTAATAATAATAATAATAATAATAATAATAACTTGCACTTTATGACCTGATTGATTATATCATCAACACACGTCTTACAAATTAACTTAATTCTAGAACAGATATAACATCTAGTCCACAACCTGTTAGTCCATCACTGTGATAGTGGAAGTTCCAATATCATTAATGATAAATGATACGGACATGCCAGGAATTGACCCCGGGATCATTAGCTCAGCATGTATATTATTTATATTATACATAATATTTAGCACCGCGTCTTACTACCCGTTCGGGTTATACGCTTTAAGTATTAATTACTCTAATGAATTAGGAATTGGGAAGGTTGAATTATAGGAAGTGAACCCGCATTTGCGTGGAGGGAGAGTGGAAAACCATTTAGGAAAAACCACCCCCAGTTCACCCGACCGAGATTCGAACCTCGATCTCCCCGTCCTCAGCAGTAGAGCTCAACACGACAAGCGCGTTAGCCAACCACGCCACCGAGGCGGGTCCAGCATGCATATGCACTACTGACTTGAGTTAAGGTTTGGACACCCCTTGTGGTCAGTAAAACAATATTTTATTAGCGAAAGTTCGCCTGTGACAATGGTTTGAGTACGGGTGGCTGAGTGGTTCGGGGGGATGGTGCACTTCTAAACAGAAGTGACCTGTGGTACGGCTGCTCTGTGGGTCGAGGTCACGACGCTGTATCGACCAATCCTTGCAGCGCTCCCCCTCCCACCAGCCAATCAGGGCCCTAGAAGGTCAAGGAGGCACGTCCTGTACGTGACGGCTATAACATCTCATAGAAGAATTATCAACCGGTTATAATCTGGTTCCAGCGGTTTTTCTCTCTTTGGACTCGGGACTCAGATGAACTGTAAGTGGGCCTGAACCGTTCGGAGTCGTAGTGCGCATGCGTTCTAGTTAGCGGTCCAATAGAGGCCTGTTAGCTTGCCGTGGGAGTACAGTAGCCACATGTCTTCTTTGGTGCTGACTGACAGCTCACAGCTGACAGCTAAAAGCTTTGAAAAGTCACCAGACAAAATTATGTATCCCTACGCCGAACCAAATGATCTGCAAAAACATGTGTTTAGCAGCTGTCACTTCTGACAGTCGAAATGTATGTATATACTCTAAATGTTGACTGTCAGAAGTCAGCTGTGAGCTGTCAGTCAGCACCAAAGAAGCCATGGGGCTACTGTACCTAAATGTTGACTGTGAGAAGTCAACTGTGAGCTGTCAGTCAGCACCAAAGAAGCCATGGGGCTAATGTAGCTTGCCACGGGAGTAGTATTAGTTATAGTGGTAGAGTAGTATTTTAGCTCAGTCGGTCGCGTGTCTGTATTCTGAACTAAGGGTTCAATTCCCGGAATGACCGAATAAGTTATCAATGATGAAATGTGGATTTACCCTTTCAAAGTGATGAATTAACAACCGGGGGGCTGGGTGTTGTGTCTGTTACTGTCGGTTCGGAGAGAGTACGCCTAAGACCTCAAGTAAATGTAAAAAGGAGTAATGTGATTATTAGTGTTGGGGATGGCAGTAGTAATAGACCTACCATTTCATAGCAATAGGTAGATACTATAATGTCGCAAATCAGATTATTTAAACTGATGCTAACGCGGCAATGTTATTGTTTTTTTGCACACATTTTTCTTTGCGAAATAATCGAGATAATTTATTCTCCATCGAATTCTTGAACTAGATTTTAAAATATTTACTTTATTTAAATATTATCTGTAAATATATGTTATTATATTATATCTTCACACATTCACAAAATAATTGTACCACACAAATAGAATTATTTGGCACTGTGTATGTAAGGGATTCAATAAAAGAGATACTTATATTTATTTCAAAAAGTAAACTAGGATATTTAAATAACGGTGACCTGGCAGTCTAGGGGTAAGGTGTCAGACTTCTGTGCTGGCGGCCGGGGTTCAATCTTCGGTCCCGGCACAGATTTATCTGATTACCAAAACCCTTCCTTCACCTCTGACAAGACATCTTGTGAATGTGGGGAATGCCAGGCCTCCACCGTGGTTCGGATTCCACGTTAAACTGTAGGTCCTCCGTTTCATCTCACAATCACCCTACCATTACACATTAGCGTAAGTGCGTATAACCCGAACGGGTAGTAAGACGTGGTGCTAATAAATAATAATTTAAGTAGCTAGTAGCAACTTGATTGTAAGGAAGAATTGTGTTGGTGTGTTGTTTAATTAATGAGCTTATACATTCTACTAGGTAGTTACATCAAATATTAGATCCATGTTCATACTATTAGTGTTTTAGAACTGTCCCCAAATGAAGGCGGTGGTAAAGGTGAGTGAGATGTCTACAGTCGCGCAGGATGTTTGGTCGAGTGGTAGGCTACATCCGGCTGTCACACAAAGTCCGCTATTCTTAAAAGCGATTCCATCCCACCGAAAACGATGGTCTTGCCGTACGAATCGATAGCCTGGATCGCCTTATTGACGGGGAAACTGCCCAACACCTGGACACAAACACACATACACTTGCATCACGTCAAACAAGGGGTGCCGCACCCTACGGTGCCAAACGTGCCACTTATGGAAGATTGGAGAGGGCCGGTGAAAATGGTGTCGAAGATATATTACCATGATTAAAAGCAGTCCTTAGCTTACGTAACTTTTTTTTTCATTATTTTCCCAAACGTAAGGGATCATAAGATTTTCCGTCAACCCTTCCCCCTCTGACTTACTATCTTTCGTATTTTTTTTACGATTTGGAAAATTATGTTATTTTAATAGTTCTGTCACTACCCCCCCCCCCCACTACCCCCTTCCTGCGGGCCTAATCTGTCAGGACTGCTTGTGGGGAAGGGTAGGGACGTTGGCAAAATAGATGTTTGGTTTCTTAATTTATAGAAGGCTTTGAATGCCAGGTCTCCACCGTGGTTCGGATTCCACGTTAAACTGTAGGTCCTCCATTTCATCTCACAATCACCCTACCATTACACATTAGGGTAAGTGCGTATAACCCGAACGGGTAGTAAGACGCGGTGCTAATAATAATAATAATAATAATAATAATAATAAGAGCATTACGTGCTATTACTAAAATGTGATGTTAAAAAGATGTCCCAAAAATAATAAGGACTTTGATGCAGAAGCTCGTAAGAGAACTGGCTTAGTAAAGAACACCGAATCGATGGCTCTATTGACACCTCCATATATTCATACCCGGTACCTCAGGCATGACGGTTGCCTTCCAGCACCTGTACCCGATGACCCGATTTTTTAATCCGCGTGGCCCCGGAAATGGTCAGAATAGATACTACTTTGTCAAACCTCGATAGCTCTAAAAAAGAACCATTTATACTTCAAACCGGCCCAGTTGTCGAGACGAGGACAAGTTGTTATGAGTTGTCAAAGGTTTCGTCCTAGTGTTTACCAACACATCATAACGATTAAACTAGACCAGTTCTTTCGCTCGCTTCTTTCAACACTGTTATGTCAGTTTTAAACAACCATCTCCACTCTAGAGCAGAGTGATTACAATTTGATTATTTTTATTGCTATTAAAACGAAAAGTCAGTTGTAATGTTTATTGTTATTAACTATGTTGGTGACCTGGTGGTCTAGGGGTAAGGTGTCAGACTTCCATGCTGGCGGCCGGGGTTCAATCCTCGGTCCCGACATAAATTTATCTGATTACCAAACCATTCCTTCACCTCTGACAAGACATCTTGTGAATGTGGGGAATGCCAGGCCTCCACCGTGGTTCGGATTCCACGTTAAACTGTAGGTCCTCCATTTCATCTCACAATCACCCTACCATTACACATTAGCGTAAGTATGTATAACCCGAACGGGTAGTAAGACGTGGTGCTAATAATAATAATAATATCAACTATGTTAGTACAAAATATGAATCTATATTTCAATTAATCTTATAAAACAGTGAACATTAGTTAATCACTTAATAAAAATGAAAACTTTTAAATTTTGGGGAAAAAAATAAATTTAAATTTTATCTCGTTATTGACTTTGATAAATAAAAAAAAACCTTACGTATGATATATTCTGACCCCTGCACCACCACCCTCCCCCCTCCCCCCAAAAAACCCCTTACGTAATTTAAAGACAGAAAATTTGTTTTTATTCTGTAATAACTAATACCATATAGTTGGAATATTTTAGGTCCTAGCCACTAGGTCTCGGACATTATATTGGTGAGATTTCCCAATACTTTCCTCTGCGATGCTTACTGTCCTTATAGTGAGGGGAGGGGGAGAAGAGGGAATGAAAGGGAACGCCGGTTAAGGTTTTAAACAATTAACAAAAAGCTTTTTTTTTCTTTTTTTTTCGTCAGTAAATAAAATATTGCTTTAGTGAATACGTTTATTTTAATTTCTACCTGTAATAATATCAACACACCTTGATTCAGTCGGTAGCGTGTCTGTCTACTGAGATAAGGGTTCCGGTTTCAATTACCAGCATGGTCAGAATATTTATCATTGGTTAAAATGTGGGTTTACGCTTTAACATTGATGATTTAACGGCTGTGGACTGAATGTTGTGCCTGTCCTAGTCTTAAGTTAGATCATAAGGCATATGAAGCTACGACAGGCCTAGCCAGCCGGTAGTGGAAAAATATATGGTTGATTAAAAAAACTTCCACAGGCTGTAAACTAATGTATGTAAATGTAAAGTAATCTCAACCACTTGTTAATAGCTGTAATGGGCCACAGTGGCATTTGGACAACTTTTTAAAATGAGAGGGAAAAGTCCTAGTCATTCTATATAATGTCGGTGACAAATATTCAAGACCTGTTTAGATTACTACGGGTAAGAGAATTAAACTAAGCGTGTAGCATTAGGCTACAAGAATAGAAGAAATATGCATTACTTACCCCGTTTCACCCTTCCCCCCCTCCCCCCAAAGGGTCGGTGCACCACAAGTCGGGAGAAAACAATAACACGACTATGCATACCCGAGACAAAGTTTAAACTGATCGCCGCGGAAAGTTTCAAGAAACGCCCACTAGAGTTGTATGTGTTGTGAACTTGTGGCAAAGAGCTAGAGTTGCAAAGAGCTCAAGTTGCAAAGATATGATGTTCGTCGATGTTCTCGAACAGTCCCGGAGCTCTGAGAATAGTGTAGAAGCAATTGTAGTCATGCGTATTTTCTTCCGGAGTGTTCCATATGTTTTCCCCCCACCCAATATCCGGTTATCCAATGTCTCTGGGTTGTTTTGCATATATAGTGCCGACAGGGCAACTTGTAGACGCTCTTGGACTTGGTTATATTTGAGGAAGGAGAAGCTACGGCTTAGTATAGACAAAATGTAAGATCAAAATTCTCTTTGGCTTCATAATAGGTTTTCTTTTGGTATAAATATGTTTTTTTTATTTAACTTTTCCAAATTTTCTTTCGGCTATTACTTAAATATTTTACATAAAACGATCAGTTGTGTAATCCATTAAATTAGATGTAATTTAATTAAGTTTAACCTATAGGTTGTTAAGAGGATATTGATATGGCAACTAGTATTGATGAAGATTGATTTAGTATTTGAACCGCCTCGGTGGTGTAGTTGGCTAACGCGCTAGTCGTGTTGAGCTCGACTGCCGAGGACGGGGAGATCGAGGATCGAATCTCGGTCGGGTGAACTGGGAGTGGTTTTTCCTAAATGGTTTTCCACTCTCCCTCCACGCAAATGCGTGTTCACCTCCTCTAATTCAACCTCCCTAATTCCTAATCCATTAGCGTAGTTAGTATTTCAATCATATAACCCGAACGGGTAGTAAGATGTGGTGCTAAATAATAATAATAATAATAATTTAGTATTTGGAAAACTATCGATACTTTAACTTTACTAAATAAAGTTGATATCTAGTTTTTGTCAAAGACGATAAGCTACGTGTTTTGATTTTTTTTTAAATTATTTTGCAAACAAACGAAACTTACGATGAGGGCTATACCTTGCATTATGCCCGGAAAGTTTTCTTTTGATAATAATGTCCCAAAAGGTTTAACTTAAAATTATTGTTTGTGTTGAAAATGTTCATGGGATATGTAATGGTTAGGAATTGTTTTAGCGTTAATTGTATAACGGGAGGTAGGTAATTAGATAATAGATCACAAAGAATATTTATGGGATCATTCAATAAATTGTAGGAGATGTAATTTTGATAATTGACCTTTTTGAGATTAACGTAATCATATTAGTTGTTCCGTAAGGAAAGTGGTGGATTAATGTTATTGTTATTAGAAAATGTTATGGTTAAGCAGAAGCCTTATTTGAATATAATGTCTTTCTCTACTTCTGGCGTTTTAAATAAATAATTAATATATTTTGAAGCTGTCAGAATAATTTAACTAACTTCTCTGTTGAACGCTTCATATTCAATTCAAATATTTATATCAAATTAAATTCTATATTAAATAAATATCAATATAAACCACTTCAAGCATTCCTTAATATTATGACTCACCATACACTTAGGTTATTTTATACCTATGTATGTATATATATATATATATATATATTATTTCCTATTTATGAGTTCTATGCGGATGATTATTTATAGATTTACTCCCGCAACTGGTGTGGATTGTGTGGTCTAATTTTTCGAATGTTTTATCTCAGATATTCAAAAACTTAACTCCAACCTCTCACTCCTATTGCCCCCCTTTTTTTCTCCCTTTTGTTTATTGTTTTTGTTAAGGAGGGTTCAAGCGTATCTACTGAAGCAGTATTTGATTTATTTTATCCAAAATGGTTTTGTTGTTATAAAAACTATAGAAATATTTACCTTAGCTTGTGTTCTCTTCTACCCACTTCTCACATCCAATGTTACCCGATGTTACCCTATGCTACCCTATGTTACACCATGTTACCCCATGTTACCCCATGCTACCCCATGTTACACCATGTTACACCATGCTACCCAATGTTACCCCATGTTACCCTATGTTACACCATGTTACCCTATGCTACCCCATGTTACACCATGTTACCCCATGATACCCCATGTTACCCTATGTTACCCAATGTTACCCCATGTTACTCCATGTTACACCATGTTACCCCATGATACCCCATGTTACACCATGTCACCCAATGTTACCCCATGTTACACCATGTTATCCAATGTTACACCATGTTACCCCATGATACCCCATGTTACACCATGTTACCCAATGTTACACCATGTTATCAAATGTTACACCATGTTACCCCATGTTACCCTATGTTACCCCATTCGGTCCTATGTTACCCAATGTTACCCCATGTTACCCCATGTTACCCCATGTTACCCCATGCTACCCAATGTTACCCAATGTTACCCCATGTTACCCCATATTACCCCATGTTACCCTATGTTACCCTATGTTACCCCATGCTACACCCGACCTTGCCTGTTGCTGTTCACACAGTACAGTGTGTCACTATTTTTATATGTGTACAATTGTTGTTTTGTTATGTTTGAGTGTGCAGCACAAACAAAATGCCGGACGGCAGGCGGTGATTGTCAGGAGTGAGATATAGCCAGAATATAAACTATTTTATAAAGTTTTAAAACATGAGTTTAGAGAGTCAGTCTAAGATCGAGAATGAAAGACGCTGTTATTCAATATTTGCGAGTTTGGTAGTACTACTCCTCTGTGGCCTAGTGGTCAGAGTTCCTGGCTGGTCCCGGGTTTGATACCCGGTGCTTCCAAAATTTATCTGTGAGTCAGGGGTTCTGTAAAGGTGTCAAACTCAAACTCTTGAGAGCGAATTAGGAACTACTTTGATAAAGACGTAGCAACTCCAGTTTATAAAACTAAGATTAAACTGCCGGAGGGATCGTTGTGCTGACCATTTTACACCCTCTATCCACAAATGTTGGCGCTATCATCGCTAACGGTGGTGGATGCTTGGCCAGTCTTATAGCTTGCTTCCGGGCTCACACCATGGACTTTATTTTTTCTATAATACTATTAATTAAAATCGCTTTTCTCAAACTTTTTCATTCAAAACAAATCTGTTTTATTTTACTCTCTGTTTATTTTGATAATTTATCCCTACATGTATATATTTTAAAGTCGTAATTCTATCGGGAGGGGGGGGGACAGCCTCAATTAAGATTAAAAACAGCTCACTCTTAATGACAGGGGTTGTTTGGGGCAGGATTGAGGTGATATGATATTAAAAACAGTTCACTCTTAATGACAGGGGTTGTTTGGGGCAGGATTGAGGTGATATGATATTAAAAACAGCTCACTCTTAATGACAGGGGTTGTTT
>CABFVX010008967.1:1895-20828 GCA_902151425.1 Timema shepardi | reverse complement strand
AGTGATTAAATTTGTGAGAAATGTAATATAATAAGCGCTAGGCCTGTGCACAATTTTGAATTTAGTTTAAAATCCTATTATTATTAGTATTATTATTTGAGGTATTTTGTTATATTTCAGTATAATAGAATACTCAACACAAATTTTATTTAAAACCTTGTGTGCTCAGGTATTATTTTTCAATTTGAAAGAATCATGGTAAGCCTAAAGTAAATGGTTTAATATATAGAAAGTTTTAAAATAAAACATTCAATACAATTTGCTCTGATTCTAATAAAAAAAAGTTACTTGAAGATTTTATTCTGATCATACTCTAAATTAGTTTCAGACCTGAGCTTTAATTCAAAATTTCTTTTAAGCATGAGATTCGATTCGAGTCATTCTATATTTGAATTTGATTCAAAATTGAAAATCTTTGATNTCACACAGGCTTAATAAGTTTATTATCCATCGATTTGTAAAGTGAGATTTTACTTTTGTATTGCAATAAATAGATCTTACCTCATGAATTGATATTATTGCATAAAAACAATCCTTCTAAAGTATCAGTTGAATTTTTAATACAGAAGAATGAATGTTTTATATAAGTTGATATCAGGGATGATAGAATAAGATGAAATTGATTCTTTTCTTTGCTTTATTAAATATGCAAAAAGTTAGGCAGTTTTAGGAATAACATTTACTTAATAATTTTCAGAATAAATAATGCACACCAACTGCCCTTGGAGTGTTATTTCCATATTATTTGCATATGGATGCAGATTAAGTTCCCTAAATTTTATTTCCTTATTAAGTATTTAGATTGAGTAACTTAAAATTCACAATACCAAATAAAGATGTATGAGATTTGAATATACCGCCAGAAAGCTTGTTAGTTAGGGATACCGCCGCATAGCGCCACTTACGCAACTTTGGTACTACAAAACACCACAAGAGCGCATTCTATATTAATGCCTATTCTATGGCCTGAATGCGGGCTGACACCATCAGAGATTATCGACACCATGGTGATACTTTTATTACATTTTGAGTGGATGGTAACCATCGTTATGAATAAATAAAAGAAGAGAGAATATGGGATTAGGAAGGGGGTGGGCTCAAAATTTCCTATGATAACATACGGTTAAGGGGAAACAATAAATGTTCGAGAACCATCTTCAAATATATCCCTTGAAATAATCCCTTGACGTTCTTGGACAACGGTGGTTGACAGTCTTTGACTCCCAAATCTCCCCTGCAACTTTTAGAGTACAGCATACCTATTAATTGTTCTTAGAATACACCACTGTTTTTTTAATTTAAATAAATTGGAAATTTTGACTATTACATAATCTATAAAAAAGAAATGTACTGTACAACGTGAATGTTTAAATAATTTAGCCTCTTTTTTATCACAATGATGATTTTTCTATCACATACATCTATATTTATTGTATTTGTAAATTGCAAGCAATGGGCAGAACATTTCAAAATGATTTCGTTCACTGAAATGAGCAATTTACTTATCTAGTTTAAAAGTTTGCGAACTGCATCTTGTGGTTAAAATTATGGAAGTGGACTAGTTCTAATAGTTAAGCTGAAGTTTGATCGCGACCTACAAATCTCTAGTCTCTACTTTCCTTATCTATGATCTCTGACCTCTGATCTCTATTATACCACACTGACCACAGGCTTAGATATGGAAGTAATATATAATCGAGGTTGGATTGTAGAACAAGTTTCTTGTGTTTTGTATCAACAGTATGAAAGTACAGGTGAAACGCTTCTAGACGTTCATTTAGTTTATTTGAAAAATACACCAATTTGATCCTCTTCAATATAAAGTTGTACTTTACTTTAAAGAAACCAGACGTTTTAATGTAAGTTTATTTGTAATTAGTTTTCATGGGCTGTATCCATCTAGTAGTCCGTTCCCTACGCACTTGTGCACTTTACTGCAGCTTTAATATAACATGTTTCTGGCGCCCCTAAGTACATAGGGTCCATGGTAGTTTTCGGACAGCAAAGTACAGCTAGATCCAACTGATGGTTAATTCTGAAATATGAGTTTCCATGGTAACGATATTGAATTTTGATAGTGTTTTGTCAATAGTGACATATTTAGATATATATGTATATTATACAAATTATATATATTGCCCTAATTAATTTACTTTTATCTGTAAAGAATTATTCTCAAACAAATTTTACTGAAGATCTCATGAGTCACAAAAAAAAACCTATTGAGATGTTCACACTAGAAAGAGAAATTTAACCGTTTAACGTCATAAATATAAACAAAGAACATACTATACTAATTTTATTTAACAGTATATGAATGTTTTATTCCATTTTCACATAAAATATAATACTTTCATTGAATATAAAAAGCTAGTTTAACTTAAATGCGCGATAAAGGGAAAGTCGTATGTGCCCCTTAGTAAAGTGTACAATAAGGGTTGCAATTGTACACTTTAAGAGAATTCGGACACCATCAAAAATCACTTCCAGCATTTAAGCCCACGCCATTGCAACTTTAAAGTGCACTTTGCTTCCAAGGGCCCTTAGATGGACTATTCGGATACAGCCTGTTAAAGAGGATTGAAGAGGAAACAAGTTGATCAAACTATATATCTTCTTCTCACACACTAATGGGTACATTTATTAAAGGAATGAGGTGAAATTATACAAAGATCGTTTGTTCCACAATCTGCTTTAACTAGCTATAAAATGTTTGTTTTTTACATTTTTCCTGTATTATTTTAATCTCAATTTTAATACAAAATAAGATATATGGTAAAATAGATAAATATTTATTTGCATCCTGCATATCTGCTATTAGTATGGCGTTTAAAATATTAAATACTCTACAAGTGGTAAAATTTAAATTGTCCTCTTCACATTATGTGAATGCCTATTCAATCCCTTAAAAATGTTATCCTCTAAATCTTTTAATCTAGGGGAACAGGTAGTTTTTCAAAGAAATCGGTTAGCTTCTCTTTGCTTTCACTATTAGGACATTTATTTTTCATAATTTTATTACATACGTATTTTATCCATATGTTCTATAACTATGACACCCAAACTTTCAAAATATGGATTTACCAGTATAAAAACCCTGGGATAGAGCTCAATATCTACCACCTAAATTAGATTAATTTTAACTTTCTAGAGAAACTAGCCCTGCTTATAATATTAAATTAACGTTTCTCAGACTACTGCATCCCCATGAGATCTTACAACTACATGCTAGGCCTATATGCTTTCAGATGGCCACCAGATGGGGTATAGCGAGTGCTGGGAAGATCTCCCATGATTTTGTGACAGCGCTGAGCGTCCTACCCCTTGCTGAGCATGTCGTGGTAGCTGTGGCGGCAAGGCAGTTAAGCAGAGCTAAAGACTTTGCCACACTTCACAACATCAAGGCTGCATATGGCTCTTATGAGGAACTAGCAAAAGATCCAAATGTTGGTGAGTGTTGAGCTGCGGACTCTTATAAATAGGCCATAGGTCATGTATCTTATTCTCGGTGTTGTGTCGCCAAGGTAATCAGAGTTAGTTTGAACTGTAAAGTGTGTGATTTGTTCTTATCACTATGTCTAAGTGTGATCATTCGAATGGGGACAGAGTGGTAGAAAACAAATCACTCAGAACACTCATTGGTCAGGTATCAACACTCCCATGTGAGGTATGTAGAACAGAGCCTATGTTTGATTGTTCAAATGAGGACAAAGAGGTGGAGAACATATCACTCAGTAGAACACTCAACTCTAACCACCCTTGCTTCCGCCTGTCTAACCAGATGTGGTGTATGTTGGCTCCATCCACCCCCAACATCTGCAGATCGCTAGTCTCATGTTGAGTTCCGGCAAACCATGTCTTGTTGAGAAGCCTCTCACATTGAACCTAAAGGAGACGAAGCAGTTGATAAACCTGGCCCGAAATAAGAAACTGTTTCTAATGGAGGCCATCTGGTCTCGATTCTTCCCAGTCTACCAACTGCTCAGAGATGAACTCAAAGCTGGCACACTTGGGGATGTGCTGCAAGTCATCGCTAACTTCGGTATTCCCATAGAAGCTGTTGAGAGGATCAAGCAAGTATTTGTATACATGAATTACAGCATGATTTTTAACAAGTATTTAGGTTGTATGGTAATGTAAGTTGATAAAATAAATAAAAAATAAACCAATAAGTTTAAAATTAATAAAAAAAAGCCCACCAAGGGAAAGAGGGAAAAGGTGGTAAGAATCCAATGCACAAAGGTGACATCTTCCTTTCTTCTATAGTAGTAGTCACACACACATCCAAACCCAGAGTAATATTTTGGAATTGTTGCCTTTATCAAATAAAAAAGTGCATCAAAATTGATTAATTACTCGATTTGTGTTTAGTTAATATGTAACTACTTCAACTACTAGCCAGAATAACAGAACAAGATGTCACATTTGTGCATTCATATATTGTCCCCCTTCACTAGGTGGGCTTTTTTTAAATTCAATTTGCACATATTAAATTATTTTTATTTATTTTTATCAATTTTCATAAATATAAAATAATTTAGCTGCCTCATTGTTAACCCATTCCTTGATGCATGTTTAGCTCAGTAATCTACGCAGGGCCAGCAGCCATTTTTCTACCCATATTCTCTTACTTGACAAATATTTTCGGTACTCTTTTCACATGTGTAGTTTTATTCGTGTTTATAGTATAGCATTGAACTGGTAGTCTCATCTATCAGCTTCAATATAAAGTAGTCAGACTGACTAAGAGAACAATGGTTCATTAATTGATGGCATTACAATAACTTATTGCAATTAAACGTTGATTCACACTCGCGTCAGGGAACGATCAGGCAAACAAATTCTAGCCCCACACCAGGAAAAGGGTTAAACAAGTTTTAAGTAACAAATGCAATATCATTATTTCCTATAAAATTTAACTTTATTAAAGGTTTTATATCTGGTGCATTTGCTTTAGAACTCATCCTCCTAATCTTATGGTCTTGTGTTGGTTAGCCTTAAGTTTCAGGAAGCCATAAAACGGGGTAAAACTTATAACTGGATGTCAATGCTCTCAATTACTACCTGATAACAAAAGCTGTTGGTTATTAGACTTGTCCTAAAATGCTTGCATTATATAATATAGGGTATTTGTTCTATTTAAACTGTTGATTGCTTTATCTTAAGAATGTATTATGTAATTATTTATCAACTGTACATGTGGCACTCTGCCATTATAAGTTATGTTGTGTTGCCACCAAATGAAATTATGAATTATTGTTTTTATTATATCTTTCACAATATTTAGCTGTGTTGTGTTATCTATTTTTCTGTAATCTGAATTGACTTTGCTCTAGTCTTCCAAGCATAAAACTATGCTCAAGATATTGAACACAACACTGCCAGGGATATCCATTATTCAAGGCATTGAATAGAATAATGCCAGGGGTATCCATTATTCAAGGTATTGAACAGAACAATGCCAGGGATATCCATTATTCAAGGCATTGAATAAAATAATGCCAGGGGTATCCATTATTCAAGGTATTGAACAGAATAATAACAGGGGTATCCATTGTTCAAGGTATTGAACAGAACAATACCAGGGATTTACATTATTCAAGGTATTTAACAAAACAATGCCAGGGGTATCCATTATTTTGATCAAGTGAGCTCAACAAGGTCCTCTCATTAAAAATGTATTCATTTTGATTCAGCTTGAAGGAGCTTGGAGGTGGCTCCATTCTCGATATAGGGGTGTACGTGCTGCAACTGGCTGTACTTGTGTTTGGCCCAGTAATTCCTGAGAAAATCCTGGCCTCTGGGGATCTTAACAAGGAAGGTGTAGATTCATCTGTAGCGGCCATTTTGAATTACGGAGCTGGGAAAGTGGCCACACTTAGCACACATACTAGGGTAACATTTCCCAATGAGGCCTTCATTGTTGGCACAAAAGGGACTATCAAGGTGAGTGCAACATAATTCACACTTTATACTTGCTTGTGATGAACATAATTCACACTTTATACTTGCTTGTGATGAACGTAGTTCACACTTTACACAGGCCAGAGAGGAATGTAGTTCACACTTTACACTGGTCAGAGAGGAATGTAGTTCACACTTGACATCAGTGGCGTATTCTGAGAAAAATTAATAGGTATGCTGTACTCTAAAAGTTGCAGCGGAGATTTGGGGGCCGAGGAACCGCAACCAGCGTTGTCCAAGAACGTTAAGCGATTATTTCAAGGGATATATTTGAAAATGTGTCCATATAGAACAGTGGTTCTCGAACATTTATTATTTCCNCCCCCCCCCTTCCTCACTCCCATATTCTATCTTCTTTTATTTACCCATAATGATGGTTACCATCCACTCAAAATGTAATAAAAGTAACTCCTTGGTGTCAGCCTGCATTGAGGCTATACCTATCGAGTGGCTACCAAACTGTTTGGCGAATTAGTGCCAACTCTTGCAGATAGAGGGTGTCGTATGGTCAGCACAATGATGACTCCAGCTATTAAGCTCGGCTTTCTATACCGGAGCCACTACTTCTTTATTCGAGTAGCTCCTTATTTGTCCACCTTAGGCTGAATCTAACCTGTTCCAGACCCACTGCTTCCCAGATAATCTGGACGCGCTGGGAATCAAACCTGGGACCTCTGGTTCTGTAGCCAGAGCTTATGACCACTAGACCACATAGGCTGTCCTCAAATTGTAATGATATCTACACAGTTAGAAATTTAAGTACATTTAATGTCGGGGCTAAGAGTGGTATGGGCACATTTCTGAACGTATAAGAGAGACAGATCTTATTCAATTAACCTAGTGTAATTAAAAGCAGACAGTTAGCAATACTCAAAGTAAACACTCATAATAAGAGTAAAATAAAGTGATACATCGATCAAGCGTCCATCAGATCTTGGTGAGAGGGAATCAGGTGGATTGTCCAACTCACGTTGCAATTAAAATTATTTCTTAAAGCCTAACTTATCTTACACAATACTGCTTGGAAACAAACGAGTCTCCCAACTTGAGAATGTATGCTCCAGAAGCTATTTAGATGTGTAAACTCTGACTAAGATAGGGGAGTTTATCTCAGACTATTAATACTATATCACTACGTCATTGGTTTATTGCTAAGATATTTACACATATCTTTTGCTGTAAGCAGTGGTCCACCCAAGGGGGAGAGCGGTTAACAGGGTATTTGACCGCCGCCCCCCTCCCCCTTTCCCCAACACCACAAATATTGTTAATAGAAATTTAAATAATATTAAGTACACTAACTAAAATATTTAGCATTTAAGATGTGTTGAATCTATATGCTACATTTTAAGACCAGGCTTCAGACTTAAGCCTAGTAAATATTCAAAAGGTTTACCGTTACACACAAAATTAACAATTAAAAAAAAACACAAATAATAGCTTCAATACCATTAACATTATTTAAATCTCTTAGTTACTATAAAACTACTCCAAATGATTTATAAAAGCTTTTAATATTCACGAATATTCTCAGCCTCCAGGGCTTAGGAGGCTGTGCAACCACAAACTCGCTCTTTGCATCAAAATGTCATTCTTGCTACAGCTTTGATTGAATGCCTCCCCCCAAAATAAATGGCTGAGTGCGCCACTGATTAAGTACATTATGTGAGAATATATTTTATTTTACCTTTTCCTTCTAAATCATCTTGAAATAGTGAAGTCACACTCCTGACTTTTGGGATTCTTTGATGCATAATTATAAAAAATCACAATAACTAATAAGTCGTTAGGAATGCCAGGCCTCCACCGTGGTTCGGATTCCACGTTAAACTGTAGGTCCTCCATTTCATCTCACATTCACCCTACCATTGAACATTAGTGTAAGTGCGTATAACCTGAACGGGTAGTAAGACACGGTGCGAATAATAATAATAATAAGTCATTAATGTAAAACAAAAACTAAAAGAACCCCATTAAAACTCCACAATCCTTTAGACTAAAGAAAAACAAGAATTACCCGTCAACTGCAGTTAAAGTAGCCTTGTCATCCGTCCTACCCCCACTCTATCAGTGCTGTAATGCCTTAATTTGAAAGAATGGTTAAATGTGTTTGCCAAATACATGATAATACATGTAACTGGAATACCCTAAACATACATCAATGTATTTAATTAGTGTATAATTCAAAGCTTGGTACGTATACTAACTATTATTTCACAATTAATTTTATATATATTTTATGTAATTTTATTTAAACTATACTAAATTAGCTTAATAAATAAACATTGTGATCTTGAATCTTTGTTCAATAGTTGGCACAATGCTTAGCTTGCTTCACATGAAACCCAAGCCCATTGGCCAATTACTTGTGGGCGAGTGGAAAGGAATGTGTTGCAACCCCCTAGACAATGGGAAAGGTCATTAGAGCCTCCCTAGCTTGCCTTGCGTTTTTCAAGTAACAAGCCCTGGGTTTCCTATTGTGTTAAGTAGAACCTTTTGGAAGAAGAATTACTTAAAACACAGTATTCTTGGAATATGAATCAACATTATTTTTTAAATTAATAATTAATTACATGTATATTTACTAACAATTTAAACATTAGTGTTTACGCAGTAGTCCATATCATTATGCGTATGCAGCGCAGGACTAACATACCCAGAGAATACGCCACTGTTTTACATTGGCCAGAGAGGAACATAGTTTCACACTTTACACTGGCCAGAGTGTAACATAGTTCACACTTTACACTGGCCAGAGTGTAACATAGTTCACACTTTACACTGGCCATAGTGTAACATTAGGGTGGCTCTTATTTACTCATAGTGAAAAAAAAAATTCAAGAATTTTTTTGCACCAACCCTCAGATCAGCTCCAATTATTAATAAAAACAATCTGTGATAAATTCCAGCTCAATTGGATAAAGGAAAAGGGTGTCCCAGGCCCTTAAAAATTTAAATAATCAATTAAATGCAAAAAAAGTATATTTTATTGTATTATCTCTCAAGTTATTAATTACATTAAAATATATGTTGAACATAAGTTAAAGCTCCAAGCAAGCGGCATACATTATTATTTATCACTTTTTTCCTACGACTAACGATATTAAAAAGAAATCCAAAAAGATAACGTCACAAATACTACTGATACATTATCTGCTACTACCACAAACACAAACATCCATGCCATCAACTTACATAAAACATTAAACATAGATATATTTTTTTTAATTATTCACGGTGGGGTTGCTCACAACTCCCTTACATAACTGACAGCTTTCGCTTGTCCTTAAACTAGTATGTGCATGCATACAATTTGTTTGCCACTGTGTAGTACGCAGCCCCAACAGTTCAAGGTTAAAACCGTATGTGAGTGGATGCTCTTTTCAAAGACCGCAGTTCTCTTTCTGAATGTGTACGGTTGAAAGAGAAATTTAATTTCACAATGTCTTCCGTTTATTTCCATGAAAAAATATATTTACTTGGATATTATTCAAATGAAATAACTGGAAGCAAATTACCATCAAATAAACAAGTGTTAATGGTACTATTTTTTAATCTTCATATGGTAAAGTTAACCTTATGTTAAAATGGAAGATTGACTTAGCAGGAAATGATAATTTTCTGTGAAACACTGCATTCCAAAATTAGAAGCTTTGTACTAAGAATGGAGGCAGTTACGAAAACACGCTGGAAGAGCAACGGAATCTCATAAAGAAAAAGAGATAACTTTTCAATAGAAACTCGATTATCTTTTTGGCATAGCACATGCAAACACTTTGGAAATAATAATTATTGAAAAAGATAAGCTATTTTTAGTTAATCAAAGGTTAAAAGGACAACCAGGGATCATGTATGGAATTGATATGGTGCACTTAATAGAGAAAGAAGATCTAATAAATGAGAAGAAAGAGCCTTGAAGAGAAAAAAAGCGTAGCAATCGTGATAGTGAACAAATAAGTAAGTAATATGAAAGTTTTTCAAATTTAAATACAATATTTATTTAAATACAAAAAGTGTCATTCTATATAGTATTATAATATGGACATTGATTTAAATACTTTTTAATGCTGATTTTGCAAATATTTGTACACTCTGATCCATCTTAACAAACTTCTTGGTTTTTTATTTCAGAAAAAAACTGCTTGCATCACCAGTGGCAAAAAGGAGGAGGAGACGCCGTGAGATAATGAATGTGAAGCTTGCTGTGGCCTTGGATAAATGAAAGGTTGGTGACCGAGATACAGTTCATATCATAATTGCTGTTGAAGAGGCATTGGGACATGATCTAGATTTGCTCATCAACAGGTCGTCTATTCACAATTCAAGAGAAAGAATACACAAATAAAGGGCAACTGTACTTAAACAGAAACTTAAGGAGACTGAATTACAAGCGGTTGCCATGCACTGGGACGGTAAACTGCTTTCAACATTAACACTGTTGACAAACTTCTTGTAACTGTTTCAAGTGGCAATACTGATAAACTCCTTGGAGTACCTGCATTAGAATCCGGGACCGGAAGAGAACAAGCATCTGCTGTTTGTGAATACATTTTTAAATGGTGTCTTCAAGATTGCGTAAAAGCGTTAGTTTTTTATACGACGGCAACAAATACTGGGCATTTGAAAGGTGCTTGCATTTTTAATAGAAAATATGTTAGAAAGAGATCTTTTGTATTTATCTTGCAAGTATCATATATATATGGGATTGTTCTTAGAAGTGTCGTCGAAGAAAAGATAGGTAAATCCACAGGTCCAAATGTGATTATTTTTAAAAGATTTCAAACTCTTGATTTTGAATTAATGTTAATAATTCCTATTCAGAATTGAAAACGAGAATGTCAGGAACCATTTAAAAAATGATGATGTATCACAAATTCTCAATTATTATTTTTAAAAGTACTCTAAATAAACAACAACCTCGAGAGGATTACAGAGAATTCCTTGAATTAACAGTGATATTTCTTGGAGAAGCCCCACCTCGTGGAATATCTTTTCGCATTCCAGGGGCCATCCATCTATGGTGGAAGCTATTTATTGCTTAAAAATTTTTGTTTCATAATGAATTAGTACTATCATTGGAAGAAGAAATTGTGATCTGCGATATTTGTATTTTTCTTGTCAGCATATACGTAGAAACATGGTTTTGTGCGCCTTCTGCTGTCAAAGCACCCTACATGGATTTCAGGGCTCTGTCTAAGCGTTCTCAATATCAAACTGTCGATTGTGATATATCTTGTGTTGCATTATGAAAAATAAGTAATCATTTATGGTATCGAAGCACTGAAGCTGACACATCGTTTTTTTATTATTATTCAAGTTTGTCATTTGAATCAAAACAGAGAATGGTTGATGCTCTTAATCGTGAATCAGAATCATTGAACAAAAGAATAATGGTGTGCAAAGCTTCGAAAGGTCGAAGTCAAAGGTCAAATTTCCTTCGGCTTCAACCTTGACATCTACAATGACCTTCGCATATTCGAAAATTTTCGAAGGAAGGATAAAACTTTGATAAATTATCAAACAATATAATTTTATCTCACTAAATATTACATTTTTCATTATTTGATAATTTTAAAACAGTTACTAAACAGAATTTTAACACCGACTAGTAATTTAACTAACACAACATAAGCATGGATCAAAAACGGGTAAGTAAATGTTAATATAATATTTTCATTATCGCCAACATAATTTTGTAAAAAATAAAAATACCTATAAAGAAATAAAGCAGAGAAAGTGCTTTAGACGTGATATCATCGCAGCTCGCGTTTAATGTTTGGTTCTTAGTATTTTATCTCTTTGGAACTATCTGTGACAAATTTATAAATGCATTTTGACACAGAAGCTTCTTCGCATCCTCTTTATTATTTAAAATGGCTGATACGGAAAGTAGGAAATGAAAACAAAATTTAATTTATAATTATTATCGGAGAAATGCAGATAAAAAGATATGCATGTGTAAATTTTGCAAAATAATATTATAAACTCCACGATGTAAGTAACAATTAAAACTTAATTGAGAGTCAAAAAGCCAAAGCTATTATTTATGCTTTTTAGTGAGGAATACTCCATCTAGATATTCTGAAAATTGAAAAATCTCACATGTAAACGGGATTCGAACCCGAATTGAGCCAAAGGTCCAGGGTTTGATTCCTGTGTCCAGGTGTCATTTTTCAATTTTTAGAATAAAACTTAATTGATAAGTTACTAAGTTTATCAGTAAGCTTGTGTGCATTAGTTATTAATATAGTCCTTAAGTAACAAATAAGGAAATTTTCCTGGCCCTTGTTACTGACAAGGTCTAGAAAAATAATTAAATTAAAAGTGGTGTTAAGTGACAACAACAAAAATCCTAGGTAGCTTTGACTTCGACTTTTCTTTGCAAGTTTCGCTTCGCATTTAAAAAGTGGCCTTTGCACACCCCTACAAAAAAGTAAAGTGAGTACAAATACACTTCAAAAGAATCCCAGAAATTGTTAAAAGAGAAATTGAACAATTCGTTTTCGACAAAACTAAAAAAAATGTTCACAAGCTTTGACTTGTATGATCAATTTCTGCAAACAAAACCAACAAAATGGCTTAAAATGAGTTTCATTGAAGGGCTGGAAATAGTGAGTAAACTGAGAGTTGTCAATGATGCGGCAGAAAAGAGGGTTAAATTAATGGAAGATTAAAACACATTGTTTACGAAAAATGAGGAACAAAGGCAGTATGTTCTTCAAATTGTGAACGATTACCACCAACTCTTTCCTGGTTATAAGGAATAGACTTTGTCTTGGTGTCAATTATTGTAACTAGAATAAGTAATTTATCAGTTTTTGGTTTATTTTTCGATAACCATTGGTTAAATGAAAAAATGAATTGGGTAATAAATAATGTGTGCTTCTTGTCTATATCTACAACATTTGTTTGACATATTTTTTAAATATAATCAATAACTTGTAAGATAATCAAATAAAATTTACTTTTTTTACAATTAAGTGATTATTTGATTTTTAAGGGCTTAGGGGCACCCTTTCCTTTTATCTGATAGAGCTCAAATTTCTCACATTGTCTTTTTTTTTTTTTATTAATTGGAACTGATTTGGGGGGTAGGGGCAAAAATAAATAAATCAAAAGTTGAAAATAAGAGCCACCCTAGTGTAACATAGTCCACACAAGGGCCGGTCCTAGGCAATTTGGGGGCTCCTGAAAACTGTAAAATGTGGGCCCCATAGATATATTTTTATAAAAGATTCAAGCAGTACAATCACATAACAATTTAGTTAATATGAATTAGACTAAAAAATATATTAGATTAGCTATGTTTTATATGATCATGAAAATAAAACGGACATGTGAGCTTGAAATGAACTAAGTATTTAAAAAGAGACTATTGTTTGACAAATTATTCTGGGATAGAATAAATTTAATTAAATTTCCTAATTTAAAATCTAGTAAAAATCTTGAAACTTAAACTTAAATTGGTGCATAAAAATAAAATATTAAACAATCTTTTCACATAAATATTGTGAAAAACCACAATTTAAGATATATTAAAAACCATAAGTGATTTGGACTAATGGTCATTTAAATATTTTGTTGCAGATACCAATGAATCGTAATCGATCGATTATTTGTGCATTGCCAATGAATCATATTGGTGACTATCATGCTGATTAATTGGTGATTTTTCTTGGTATTCAAAGTTTGTAACACAATAAATGTTTTGTCTTATGGACTTAAAAAACTACTATTTACAATGAAACTAAAAATCTATTAACATGAACAAATAAATATAAACACAAGTAATGCAGGCCTGATTTTAATAGACGGTCATGTTTATAACATTACACTCAAGAATTAAGAGAGAGAGAGAGAGACGTGTGAAGTGGCCTCAGAAGGGGAGAAGAGACGAGTGGCATGGCCTCAGGAGGGGAAAAGAGATGAGTGGCATAGCCCCAGGAGGAGGGGGGGGGGACAAGCAGCAAGGCCTTGGGAAGGGAGGGAAGACTAACAACATGGCCTCAGAAGGAGACAAGAGACAAGTATCTAGGCTTCAGGAGGGGAGGAGACGAGCGACGTGGCCTCAGGATGAGAGCAGGGATGTACAGTGAGGCCTAGGGAAGGGAGGGAATACTAGCGACTTGGCCTCAGGAGGAGAGAACAGTGATGAGGCTTCAGGGAGGATAGGGGAGGGGAGATGAGAGGGTTGAGGAGCAATGTAGCCTGTGGAATGAAAAGTGGGGAGGGGGGGTGAAAACTAACAGAACAGAAGACACTAATCGAACAGCTGGTTATGTTGCAATTAATTTAATTTTACTGCTCTCATCTTTTTATTTATTTGAATTTAAAAAAAAGGGCTAGTTTTGGGGCCACTGTGGATGCATCACTCGCATAGGTCAAGAACCGGCCCTGGTTCACAATTTACACTTGCCTGAGATAAACTTAGTTCACACTTTACACTTGCCAGAGAATAACATAGTTCACACCTTACACTTGCCAGAGAATAACATAGTTCACACTTTATACCTACCCGAGAGGAATTTAGCTCAAACTTTACATTTGCCCAAAAGGAACATAGCTCACACCTTACACTGGCCAGAGTAACATTGTTTCTCTGGCCAGTGTAAAGTGTGAACTTTGTTCGTCTGGCCAGTTACTCTGAACTTAGTTCAAACTTCACACTGGCCAGAGAGGAACATAGTTCACAATTTACACTGGCCTGAGAAGAACATAGATCACACTTTACACTTGTGTTGATTAAAAAATAAAAATTCATACCATTTCATGAATATTTGGGTACAATTAAAAGACAGGAATTTTATTTTTTCTGTTCAATCAGATCCACAGCCCATTCTGGTGCCCGACTACCATCGAGACTCCTACCAAGAAGAGGGAGTTCCCTGTTCCACCCTGTTCAAAGCCTTTCAACCATGTGAACAGTTCAGCTATGAGCTACGAAGCTCAGGAAGTTCGGCGTTGCCTTCTAAAAGGTAATTGTTGTATAACCCAAATGGGTAGTTAACATGAGGCTAAAAAAAATACAAGTGATTCATGACTGTAAATGTTTCAAAACAAATCAACTTTAATTGGGTTATCAGTAAAGTTGATTCTTTATCAAACGTAGAGGTTGGATGAAAAATAACAACTCAAACATTTTTAAATGATACAATTTGGGTATTCCAGCACTTATTGAACTTAAAATAAATCTAGAATTTTACTCAGCACAAACTATAAAGTTATATGATTTCATTAAGATATTAATATTCTCACCAAATGTGTTATATAATAATTTGAAAATACAGAGGTGCAATAGCATTGATTATGCAGTGATAGAAATTGTAAAAAAATACAGAAACATAAACTTAAGTGAAAATTGAGTGAAGTAAGCCCAAGTAGGGAACAAGGACAAAAGTGCTTATAATCCAATACAGACAAATGTGTTATCTTACTTTCTTCTGGATTCTAGAGCAAAAAGTCACTCACACAACTAAACCCAAAGTTTCCATTCTAGAAGCCAGGAGAAAGGACGATGTCACATTTGTGCATTGGATTCTTCCCACATTTTTCTTTCTCTTTCCCTTTCTTCCCCTAATTAGTTTATATTTCCTTATTTTTTTCAATTTATATTATTATTATAGAATCATATAATAAGAAAATTATCTTATTGAATAACTATTTTTGTTGTTTTAGGTCGGGGGATTGGGCGGTGACAATCAATTTTCTTTAAGAGACATCCATTACCTCTTTGTCCATTGGCAGCAGTGTAAAGTGTGAACTGTGTTCTTCTTTTCATTGTAAAAGCCATATTGTGTTTGTCCCCCTTTTATATGTTTCTATCCACCTTTCCTATACCTTCTTCCAAATATAATATTTTTGTTGTCATTAATTTTCTAACGTGTGTGTGTGCATGTTTTGTTAATTTTATTTTTATTTGAAGCCCACTTTCATGTATTCATAGGTCAAGTCATAGGATCTGCAGCTGTTATCTATGTTGACCACAAACAATTATGTATTTTTTTTCTAGATATGGGACACTCATATATTATCGTTTTAGATAAATGAGCTGTTTGTAAAAAACTCAAAAAAATATGTTGAATAAAATATAAAACCTTGACTTGATATAACAATTTTTAAGCAGTTTGTTAAAAGGAATTCTATAAACTTGTATAGTTGGGAGGGTAACTAAATCACAAAAAAAGGACAAAATTGTATTTAAGTAAAAAATTTACTAAATTGGTGGTTTTTTAATCACCACATTTTACCATTAGTTCAGGTTATACTCGTGCTCTTTGTTGTTTATGATGTAATAGACATGAAAACAAAATATTATTTGTCAGTGAACCCAATTTTAAAGACAATTTTATTTTAATTCAAGATTTGAAATAAAATTTAAGATTAAGATTCGAATTTGAGAAATATAGGATTCAGCCTATCTATGGTTTTTTTTCCTTAAAGGCTCTGCCAATGAAAATTTTACTGTGATTTTGCTATCAAGTACAGCTGCTGTATGAGTGAAACTTGAGATTCACTTGTTATTTGTTGTCAGGACTGATCGAGAGTCCCGGGATGACCCATGCTGAAAGCCTGGTGCTGGCCGAGCTGGAGGACAAACTGCGAGCCGCTGTAGGTACTCGCTATTCCCAAGATGACTAGCATTACATGACTCCCATGTGGTCACCAACTGTGCTATAACAGCTCTCTATCAATGAACAAGGCAGCGAAATACACTTTATAAAATACAAACACACAGCTTGATGTATGAATACATTAAAAAATATATTTCTCTATGTAAAACCTCTTTTTGCTTTACTTTGTTCCCTCTGTTTATATTCTTCTTTGCTGTACTTTCTTATGAATAAAACCTTTTAAGTAAATCTAGTAATTTTTCTAGTTCTTTAATCTAATCAAGTGTTTCTAGCTTGTGGCTGAGTCAGTTTAATAAAATGTCTCAATCTCTCTTCGACCTTCCAACATTCTTCTCTACTCATTTACACATTTGAGGTGATCTGGCGGTATAGGGGTAAGGTGTCAGACTTCGTGCTGGCGGCCGGGGTTCAATCCTCGGTCCCGGCATATATTTATCTGATTACCAAGCCCTTCCTTCACCTCTGACAAGACATCCTGTGAATGTGTGGAATGCCAGGCCTCCATCCGTGGTTCGGATTCCACGTTAAACTGTAGGTCCTCCATTTCATCTCACAATCACCCTACCATTACACATTAGCGTAAGGGCGTATTACCCGAATGGGTAGTAAGACGCGGTGCTAATAATAATAATAATTTACATATTTGCTGATATCTGCTCCTCCCATCTTTTTTCTAGGTCTACCGTGCAGTTTTTTCCTTTCAAACTCTATCATTCTCCTTGCGATCATCTCCTGTTCCATCCTCATTAAATGAACATACCTTGCATTAAAAAACAAACAAAAAATGGTCTAATGACTTAAAAATCAGTGTAAACACTGTAAAGTAGGGCTGGGCTGATAAGCCCTTTTGCTGATACTGCCAGTAACGGATATCGGACTCAGGATTAAAGAATTTGTGTTTACATGCAGAAGACTGTATTTAAATATGGTTTTTTGAACCATGAATTATATTTTCATTACTTGTATTATATTTGGAAGAAGGCATAGGAAAGGTGGATAGAAAAACACAGAAGGGACGCACACAATATGGCTTTTACAATTAAAAAAAGAACACAGTTCACACTTTACATTGCTGCCATTGGACAAAGAGGTAATGGATGTCTCTTAAAAAAAATCAATCATCACTGCCCAATCCCTCGACCTAGGTTTCATTCTATCGGAACTCATCAGGGAGGAGTGAGAAACGCGCAACGCAACTTCCTGAGAGAAGAAACAAAAAAACACAAAGGGAGAAAATGGAAAATTGTAAAGCATGATAGGACACTTAGAGAGGAACATGTATAAGGTATAACATAAAGGAAATGGATGTGAATATATTATATCTCTATAAGGAAAACCTCTTTTCGCTTTATGAGGTAATTAATTGTATTATATAATACTCATAAAGCAAAAAAAAAGGTTTCCTTAAAGAGATATATATTTTTATTACTTGAGAATTTAAAATACAGTAAAAACTACCCATTTGGGTTATACGCTTTAGTACTAATTACACCAATGGACTAGGAATTGGGAAGGTTGTATTTGGAGGAAGTGAACCTGCATTTGTGTGGAGGAAGAGTGTAAATCTACCCCCCAGCTCATCCCTCGACCAAGATTTGAACCTCGATCTCCTTGTCCTCGGCAGTTGAGCCCAACATGAAACTAGCGCATTAGCTAACTACGTCACCAAGGCGGGTTTGGTTAAGGTTAAACTTGTGTAGGTACCATGCTTGGACATTGTAAAAACACCACAATTTATATTTATCAGATGACAATGAGAAACTGTCACTGAGAGACAAAGGTGCCAGATTAGGACAAGCAACATAAACCTTACCCCATCCATGCTGGGCTTCACGTGATGGCATTGTCACACAGAAGCAATTAAAACAGAGCCAAAACATCCCTTATTATAGGAAAACTGCTTGCAAAATTGGTGCAAAATTCCCTGCTTTATCTTTTACTATGAGTCAACTCTTAACTGTATTTGTCATTCCTGGGATTCTTGGGCTCAGCTGAGATTGTTAACTTAGGTTTAAGTGAGTGGAAACTCAAAAAAATTAACAATATACTATATAAACTTCGAATTATCCAAATATTTCCTTCTAAAATTTGAATTAAATGTTAATTTTTTACCAATGATTTAAATAAGAATTTCGTCGAGAATAATGGTTGGTTCAGATTATCCAATTATTCAAATTAACCAATTTTGAATTACTAATTATTACTACCTCCTGAGGAAGATGCTATGATAGCATTGAAATATCAAAGTGTGTGTAAATATGTGTTAATGTTTTTACTTTTATTTATTACAAATTGTTTTTGCTCAATGCACTTTATTTCATACTAGACCCCCCCCCCC
>CABFVX010008964.1:0-20845 GCA_902151425.1 Timema shepardi | reverse complement strand
TTACTAGAATGAACAAATACTCATGAACAACTTTGCTTTGTGTTTTAAATATGTACAAGATATGGAAATCATTAATTGATGTCATAATACCTTTTACAACACTTACCCTTTCACATTGGTGAATTAACGGCCAGCGACTGGATGTTATGTCTGGCCTAGTATTAAGTTATATTATAAGGCATATGAAGTTATGACAGGCCTAGTAAAAAGGAAGTGTAAAATATATGGTTTGAATAAAAAACTGACCCGGGCTACAGGCTGGTAACAGAAATAGATGTAAAAAAATCTCAGTATTTTCCCAATAATTTTCATATACAGCAATCAGTTACAACTTGAATCTTTTGCGTCTTCTCACTCCCAAGCTCTTTACGCCCCTAATATCTCCTGTTTTCCTCTCCTTAGAGTTATTTCATTTTTACATCTCAGTACTCGGATTATCAGACTGATATGAAATAAAAGCAAAATTGCTTGATGAGTTTTGTAACACTATTGTGTGTTAGAATGAAAAATCATTTGAAATTACTTAAGTGTTTTTGTCATTCTTTCCTCTGTACATATTAGCCTTCTCCATAAAGTTTCCTGCTTGGTAATATGCTGGTCTACAGTATTTATCAACTCATCAAAGTAATCAATAGACATTTAAAAATATCCAACAAACTTTGTTTCATACTTTTGTATGTTGTAATATTTTTTAATTCTCTCACTCAACTTCCGATTGTCTTTTAAAGGTTGTACAGAATATATTCTTCATATCACTGGCTCTTGAAGCAAAGCAGTTTCTTCAAAGGTGCAAACAACGTCTTATAACATTTTCATTTATGATTAACCTGCACCGCTACTCGACTAAAATTGACATGGATGTTTACCAGGATATGTATGTATTGATCAAACCTTCCCGTCAAACGGGTCCCGGTAAACCACTGCCGCCAAAACGTTATGTATAGTTCCACCCTATGATTGTAATATGTATAGTCTCTTATGTAATCTGCTTTTAAACCCTAAATTAAAATTTATTATTATTATTATTGTTCTTAAGTTTCATATTATTATTATTATTATTATAGTCTAGGAAGTGTTGGAGGCAGTGTGGCCAGTGGATCTGCGAGTCGGCCAGGCAGTACCAGATCTAAAAGGACTCCTCACCAATCATGGCAAGGACCAGCTTGTCTTGGTGCTTTGTATCAACTTCTCATTGCTCCTTTTGAGGATGCTCTACCTTCATCATGCACCAAAACATCCACGTCATGTAATATAAGTATAAATATATATATATATATATGACTTTTTTTTTTTTTACCTATAAACATAACGAGGAGAGTGAGCATGTTATGCACTGGCAAGCCGCGAAGTATGTGTGCATCTTTACAATAAACACTGTAAACATTGCATCGACAAGGGGAATATATCCTTTGTTTATCATATCGGTGTTTTACTGCATTAAACTACAATATTATTAATTAAATAAAAAATACGTTAACTTTATTGGGCTAGTAGTTCATATGACAATACACCACAGGGTTTTCTCAACATTCAATACTGTGCGGTAAAGTTGCTTTTTTGTCATTAGGAGCTTGAATTTATAAAGTGGTCCTTCCACATACAGGGGTTTATCAGCTCATACCTACACATTGCCTCACCTTTGGCACCTTTCCCACAAATAGGTATGGGAGTTCTTGTGTTTGGAGGTTTTTTTTATGGTTGAGCTCAATATTGATACATTTTGTGTGGATGTTTCTCGAATTTGTTTTTTGCCCTTTTAACGCATTCCACATTCTCTTGGTAAAAGGACTCAATGACCTCTAAAGTTCCTTGAAGCTATTGTGATGAAACATGACTGAAATCCAGACATGTCTCGCATCTGGTTAGCACAGTACTAGCGGTACAGCTTCCATCTTCTCTTTATGTATCACTACTCACTGTTGAGATTAAAGAAACAATTTTTCACTGCATATTAATTGGTTACTTGAAGAAAGCTTTTTCCCATTTCTTAAAACATTCTTGGTAGAATACACACTATGCAGGTCATAATACACCACACCAAGGCTGTGTAAATGGTCTACATTGATTTAACTGTCGTATCAATCAAGATCAATATAAATTTGTATTTCAGACCCTCCTAAGGCCAGAGAGTTTGGATTGATAAATTGGCTTGTTATACAACTCATAAACTCCCAGCAGAGACAGCCTCCAGTAACTTTATTCTTGATTTCATTAATGGCCGAGTCATATCCTGGAGCGAAACCTTCCTCAAGGTGGACTCCACAGGACTGTCAAGTTTTGTATATTTCTCCAGGAACCCTTTAAACACAGTTATTGCCATTACAAATTTACAGCAACCATGACTTGGTAAAATACCTTTTTTCGTGGCATTCTCGCATTTTATTCTGCCAAAAGATAGTTTGGTAGTTTGTTTCTTTCTTATCCAGCACCAATGTATTAATATTTTGAAGGACCTAACAACTTTTTATCTGATGTGACCTGCAATATTTACATTTGTTTTTACTATAGGCACAACCAATGGCAGCACTTACTATTTGTTTAAATTTGAGACACATTTGTTTGAATTTTTAATGTCAAAGCTGAAAACATTTACTCTCCAGAACTGTGTATATTTTTAATAATATTGCAAGAAATGTTATTTTCGTTTGGTAAACCATTATTAGCAATGTTTTATCGCATACATTTGTGTGTTTTATTTATGTAAGCTTCCCTATATTCTTAACTCATTTGCCACATGCTTGACCACAGTTTCACAAGTTACCCCTTGCAACCACCACATTAACAAAGACAACAAGTGACCTAACAAACTAGCCAGGAATTCCAAGCCCAGAGTAGAGGTGTGGTCATTCCCAAATATCATGAATGCTTGTTTTTAAATCCTGAAATGGCTAGACCAGGGATGGCAAACCTTTTCCGATTGGTGTGCCAATTAAAGTCTGGTATATTATTTTCAATTGTATTTTCCTTTAAAAAAATCGTCATGAAACCCCTTCTTTGACCCCCAACTTCCAAATTATATTTTATAATATGTTATTTAGTTATTAGATTACATCACAAGTAAATACATGGACTGCATGTTCAGTGATTTTATTTAGCAAATACCGCAAAAATTACATATTAAAAATAGGTCAGTTTTAAGAATAAGATACATAAGAAGTCCGCCATATTGAGATTCCAACTCCTGTAACATCTTTGAGAAATGGCAATTATTTAGAGCATGTGCAGCTATAAAGTTCACAGTTTTATTTACCATCAAGAGTACACTTTCAAATGACTTCTTACTTGTTTTCAACCACAAAACTTCTTGATATAAAATGCAATGGAACTGCACAATATAATTTTGACCTTCTTCCTTAAGAAATTTCACAAACCCATTATGTATACCCACCAAATTTGGGGCAGCATCAGTTGTCATAGAAACAATTTTCTGTAAGTCAAACCCCAATTTTAATACAAGTTCTTGCTTCACTTCATTCTTTATATTCCTCCCTTTGGTCCAGTTGGTAAATTCAGCAATTTAACTATTTTTTTTCCCTCGTTAGATTTACACAAGGAAATCGGACAAAAATAACTGACCTTGCTTGTAATGTTACACCGGTGCTTTCATCAAGACAGATTGAAAACATCTGGGCATTATCCAAACTAGCTTTCATTTGCTATGAAACATCTTCACTCATTCTTTTTATTCTATCCATGACAGTATTCCTGCTGGCTGACGTGCGTCACTATTTGATTTTTGTTGGAAAAATATTCAAATAATGTGTCAAACATATCTGAGAAAGCCGCCTTCAAAAACTCACCGTCAGAAAGCATTTCCCATGCTTTGCTATGCAGCGAGACAGATGGAAACTAGCTGCAGTTATATTATTCCTTGGCCTGAAAGAAGATATAAAAGAACTTGTTTGTTTTGTACATTATTTTACTTTTTGTTAAATGAACTCTCTTCTTTCTTCATTTAGCATGGAACAAACATGTTTATGCTTCATCTCAAAATGACGCTTTACATTAAATTTGTGTGTTACTACTGTCTCTTAACACAGGCGATACAAAACCTTTTTTTCTCTCACTCCACACTACATTGTCTACTATTCTTGAGAAATTTGGCCACTATTGTTCATTATCTTTTCTTTTCTTTTTTTTTTCATTGAAAACATGTTTGTCAGGTCCGTTTACAAAACTACCAGAAAATGATTCCAATACACATGAATAGTAACTATGGTAACTACTAGTTACTAAACACAAATCAAACTTCACTGATTGATTGACTGACCATACATGAAAGGCTCGCCGGCTGCACCTTCAGAATTTCCACACTTGCAAACCAGTTTGTGTTTGCCGCATGCAGTCATATGTGAAAAGGTTATATCAGTGTTGCCACACTGCACATCAGAATGTTGCTAGATTTTAGACTTATTTATTACATGTACAACACTATAAAGTACAAGACCTGTAGAAAAAAAAAGTTAAATGTTCCCATGGGGTGCCACTGAAATCATGTTTGCATGTCACCTAGTGACACACGTGTCATAGGTTTACCATCCCTGGACTTGACCATCCAAGACACTGCAACATTAAAGAGAATGAAAGTGAAAATGTCCAATTTATCTATTAATAATGTCATTATATACATGTATATGCTAGGTGTCTGCAAGTTCAAGTTTTTTAATTTGAGTCTATTTTTATTTGAGCTTTTCATAAAGCTCCTGAGTATCAAGTTGAGTCGAGCTTGGGTTGAATAAATATATAATTTTTAAACTTTATTATGTTAGTTAAAAATAAATGTTAATCAATATTATTTTAATATTTTTCTTGATGAAATAAAAAAGAATATGTTGAAAGCTTGGCCTGAAAATCTGAATACTCCCATATCCCTCTTATATGCATCCACGATCTAAAACCTTAAAAATATGCACAATAAACTTTTCATTTTATGAATCAAAACTAAATCATTCCAATAGATCCAAATTTGCCATCGATATTTTTAATAAACACAATCATTTGCCTAAACTCTTTCGGTCTGACAATGAGTAAACTTTTTTCTTTATATACAGGGTGGGGCAGAAAGTTTTGACATATTTAATAACACTATATTTACTATTTCAAATACTAAATGCTTCAAATTAAGCTTAAACTAACAAAAGACTCACATTTTTAAATTATGTCTTTAATATGGCCATCATTATATGGAATAAATTGTTGTATGCCCTTCTCGAATCTTTACTGCGCGGTGTTTATTTTTGAATTACTTCAACTTCCACCACAATTATTTTAAGTTCCAGAATTGTACCTGGGTGAGTCATGAAAACATGGTTCTTTAACATATTAAGTAAGTCTGGTGAATGTGATAGCTAGGTGACGTCTTCAAATTGTGAAACAAGCAGCCCAGGAAACATTTTGCAAACTACCTCTATGAATGTTCAGGATGTGTGGGATGTTGCCCCATCTTGCAGGAACCTCATATTTTTGGCATCCATGTCCTTGCGTTGCAGAAAAGTAGAACATCAATGGAGGTGCTTCAAAAAATGTTTCTTTTTCACCTGGTTACACGATTTGGGGACATCGCCTGCTCACCACTTTCCAGGCTTTTTCCTATTTGGTGAAAGTTGAAGTAATTCAACAATAGACACTGCGAAAAATATATCACGGCTATAAAAGTGTACACAACAAGGTATTGAATATAATGGTGCTCATCTTAAAGATGTGTTTAAAAAAAAATTCAAGTGTTTGTAGAAAATTGTCAATCTTTTTTAATATTTCTAAGTTTAATTTGAATCATTTAGTAGTAAAAATAGTAATGATTAATGATTTTGTGTTATTGAATGTGTTAACACTTTCTGCCCCACCCAATATATACATATATATGTATATATATATCTCATAACTTAACTATACATCGCACATTATAATATACTAGCTTACGCTGGGGTGTGTAGATACAAACTTTATACTTATTTGTTATTCACCAATTTTAAGCTTACCAACATTAAGACTTGTATCCAACTCACATGTTTGTGTATTTTAAGTAAATTTTAGTATTATCAGTCTACTTTTATATTTCCACAGTTCATTATTGTGAGTTATTTTCAGTGCCTCACAGCAAAGGATGTGGTGGACGAAGAGAACTTTTACTAGTTTTGGAAGGTGAACTATATCTTGTGCCCTTCCCTTTACTAAAACCAAATGGATCAAGTAATGGTAGCATTGAATACTTGTGTGAGCGCTTCAGCCTACTCATAGTACCATCACTTACTTCTCTACGAAATAACCAAAAACTAGCGAGGGCTGCAAGTAAACTGAGCAGCAATGCTAGCATCGGAGGTTAGTCCTGTAGACCATTTTGAAAATTGTATACATTTTTTTGTTGTTTTTTTTCTACAGTGTAGTTATGTGTGGCTTAAAAACAATGAGAAGAAATTAATTTTTTTTAAGATTGGTAGATTATAACAAACCTTTCATATTTTCCACAAACATAATAGCAAAATTAGGACTCCATTAGTAATTAAAGTTTCATTAAAATAACTAAAATAGAGTTATATAAATGGTTTGAATACTAATGTAAATGTTCACAAAGGCACTTAAATGTATCATATCTTTAATTTCTTATCAATGCTCTCAAAGGTTGCTAAAGAATGGTTTCTCAATACTCTTCCTTTTTTATCTTGACAACAGTTCCTGTTCATCATATAAAAGTCACATTAGTGATGAGTGAATAATTTTTCTAGTGTTTGACACATTAACACACAATTGATGTTGTTATACTGACAATTTTTTTGTGCAAAAGTATCTTCCTTATGGGTCTAAAGATGATACAAGTGTGGTCAAAATCTTGATCTCTTCATATAGGTATGTAGAGTTGAAAATCCTCTTCCTACTGGTATAAGTGTATCATGTTTGACTATAGATGAGGTCTTTAGAATTATTACTTTGAATGTTGGTTTATTTTCTTTTCTTTTACTTTACATCCATTAAAGTTTCCAGCCTGTAGCCTGGGTCAGTTTTTTTTATTCAAATTATATATTTTCCACCACCTGTGGTAGTTTCCTAGGCCTTATAATATAACTTAATACTACTAGGAGAGGAAGAACATCCAGTCCCTGGCTGTTAATCCATCTCACTACAAGGGTAAACCCTCATTTCACTGATGATAAATCTTTCGGCCATGCCAAGAATCGAAACACAACACTGCCCTTTTCTCACATTTCCTACATTCCTACCTTAAAAACAAAATTTACATTAAATATACTTTAGACATATGCTTTAGTGAATATTAACACAGAGAAAAATAGGAAGCATGGAAGTCATATTTTAGAGGAGTGGGCAGGGGTTAATTAGTTATAATTTTTAAAAAATAGGCTTATTAACCAGTGCTCATTTCTTTATATTTACGCATTCATAATGTGAATTTTTAATCAGCAACTTGGATAGTATTTGCTTGAAGCATAATGAAAAGAGAGGGGAAAGTTTTATTTTACAAGAGTTATTTAAATTGAGCTTTCATTTTGTTCTACCTTGCAAGTTGACATCATTATGCAGTGTTTGTTTATAAACGAGGAAAGTGTCATGTATACATTAAAAGCAATTCTTATGGTTCTAATTTATTTTTTTGAGAATTTTATTACAAAATTTTTATTCTATAGAAATGGGTCAAATCTGAATCCAAAATTTTCTTTAGAATCCTCGAATTTTGAAACGTACATTTTTAGTTTGTCAAAAAATTGAAACGTATATTTTAAAAAAGCAGATAAATTGACATTAATAAAATAATGACTTGCTAACAAAATGTATTATGTTTGATTACCAGAACTTAATGTTTAGTATAAAGGAAACTTCATATTTACAGTAGTGTTTTCATTTCATATTCACTTAGTTAGCATATTAAGAAATAATTTTAACGATGTATAATGTCATATATAGTTAAGTAAACGGGCCTGTTAATTTTGTCTGAGTAGTCTAGTGGCTGATTCATATACTAATTGTAGAAATTAAAAATATTTTGTATAGAATATTAGCATAGCAAATAACAATTTTTAGAAGGTTTGGAGCACTGAATATTTCTATTCTGTTAATTATTTGTATTTTCTATTACATTTCAAGAACAAAGAAGAAATTAAACAATACATTATTTTTCTGTAAACGAATTAATATTTTTTTTTAAATTGGTAATTTTGTTTTTTAATTATTTACATAATTTTTTTATTCACACAAATCTATTAAATTTCTGAAAAATTGCATTTTGAGTTTAATATTTGGATACAAGATTTTTTTGCGAGATTCTCGAATTTCTCAAATTTCATAGGATTCGAAGAATCGAGGACTCAAGCATCCCATCTCTAGTTAAATCCTATTATTTTTTAATCCAAATACTAAATTTTATTTTGTTTTTCATATCTATTATATCATAAACCACAAATAGAACACTTTATAAGTAAACTAACAAAAATTACACAATTTGATTCATTAATAATTGCGTGAAATTGTTAGTTAAAGTCAAGATCTTCATTATTGTATTCAAAATACTTTTTTTGAGATTTTTACAAATCTAGAATATCTCGAATAGCCTAGAGTTGAGGATTTGTATTTCCCATCTATAGTATTTTCCCTTTGACAGTTTCTAGCATATTAGCATCAATATACTATGTTTAATTTGGCTACATTATGTTTAAGTACTTTACTTAAATTCTCAGCCAACTATGTGCAGTCGGTGACCTGGCACCTAGGGGTAAGGTGTCAGACTTCTGTGCTAGCGTCCGGGGTTCAATCCTCGGTCGCGGCAAAGATTTATATGATTACCAAACCCTTCCTTCACCTCTGACAAGACATCTTGTGAATGTGGGGAATGCCAGGCCTCCACTGTGGTTCGGATTCTACGTTATACTGTAGGTCCTTCATTTCATCTCACAATCACCCTACCATTATACATTAGCATAAGTGTGTATAACCCGAACGGGTAGTAAGACCCGGTGCTAATAATAATAACTATGTGCACTAAAAAAATAAAAAAAATATCGACCATAGCAATATTTTGTAGATAATTATTGGGTTTGCTGACAAGAAATTGAGGTTATCATGTAGCACGGTGTCCAGCAACCTGAAAAACGGAAATTTCATGAGTTTACTTGGTCAGGGAAAAGTCAGAGAATTTTATCACTTTTCTGGACATGTCACATATTCACTAATAGAATACACAACTTTTACTGACAATAGTCAAAATAACATTTATTTTCCATTTAATACACACTGGTTATCTTTTTTAACACAGTTTTTGTATCATCCAACAATTTTAAACTGTACAGGTGTAAGGCAATCTTTTAACATCTCAGCGTATAACCCAAACGGGTAGTAAGACGGGTTGTAAATATTATTAGTAAATATTATTATTAAATATTATTTAACATCTCATTATGATCTCACTATAATTTAACTTAGATCTCACATTCCAATAGCCCATTGCTTTAGACTGAAATACTTAATACATTTCTTAGAGTGACACAATTTCAAAATATTTATGTGTCTAAATACTATTAATATAAGTTGTGATCTTAATAAAATAATGTTTATAATATATAGTGCCTGGAAAATTTGGAAATAGGTTCTTGAAAGTCAGGAAATTTTAAAATATAGTTTGGCTGGACACACTTTATAGCCCTGCCATGACTCAGCATAGGTGTTGATTCCAACCAATATAACTTGAGTATTTTTATTAATGCCAATATTGTTTCCTCTTATATAAGTATTTTTATTTTACATATTGTTACCAATAGTTAATATTGTATAACTTTTTTATCTATAAAATATAACTACTTCTCAGTTGTTTTTGCAGGCACTATGGATCAATCTCAACAGAATATGAACATGTCAGCTCTTGTAGTTGGCAACCCATCTGTTCCATGTTCGGTGACTGAACAGTGGGGATGGGGTGCTATTCCTTATGCTGAACAAGAAGCTGCCATGGTAGCAGAAATGCTGCAAGCAAAGGCCCTAGTGACCTCACAGGTTTCTAACTTATGTTTTTATCTAATTTAAATGTTAACATATACACACAGCCTGGAAACTGAAACCTACTGCATAAAGATTTTTCTTAAAATCAAATTAGTGTTCTTTATTTTTTTTCTCTAAACAGAATTTTTGGAATCAATTATATAAATAATATTTATAATACTAGTAATAAACATAATTAAGATTAGGGATGATCATAATGCAAAGTTTATTATTTGCGACAGATAATCTTATTAATTTATTGTTA
This sequence comes from Timema shepardi, assembly GCA_902151425.1. Classification (NCBI taxonomy): domain Eukaryota; kingdom Metazoa; phylum Arthropoda; class Insecta; order Phasmatodea; family Timematidae; genus Timema; species Timema shepardi. Next base: position 10,602 of record CABFVX010008964.1, on the reverse strand, counting down.
TGTTATGACACTAACTTGAAAAGAAATTATGAGAAAAGTTTATTTTTTTCCCTAGTTTATATAATTATTAATTATGAATATATGAGTCAAAATACCAGAACACTCATATACATAATTTTTGTTTCCTAAGTTATGAACCATGATTTTAATGTGTTTTTAATTGCTGATAATGGATCTAAAAATCAGGGATGTGCAAAGTTAACTTTTTAAATTAAAATTAAAATGGTCGCTCTCCAGTAATTATATTCTTTGTCGCTTTACAATTTGTTTAAAAAAATTTTTAGCTCTTTGAAAAATACAATTTTAATAATAATAAAGCAAAAATTGATGTAATTAATAAAAATAAAAATTTACATAGTTATCTTTATTTTAATTCAATAAATTTAGAGTGTAGCTCAATATATTAAATATATTGATATATTCTCTGTATCGATATATCACTGCCAAAACTTTGTCACTAATTTATGATGAGCTAATGCGAGTAGGATCAGTTATGGCGGATGACAACATTTTTGTTAAGATCATTCGACCATCAAAATTTTATTGCATTATTTTAATAAGTGTATAAATATAATCTATAAATATTGAATCATTTATGTCAAATCATTACAGTTATCGAGTAATAAGCAATCAAACTTGCTATTTTATCCATTTTATGTGCTTATTTAAAGGTAAAGTAATTAATGCATAGGGATTAAATTTATTCTAGCTAGACATGCATATGAAGTGTATGCAATGAAGTAGTTACAAGATGTTAAATAAATATAGTTGTTAATCTATAATATATTTAATAGTTGTAAATTTACATTATTTTTAATTTTATAAAAGTACTTTACGTTTTAAATCTCGATTCTTCTTTTTTATAACCTTTTATAGTACATAATGTCGTTATTTCAAATTTGTTTGGTTTATTAAACTAACTCTACTCTTTTATTTTATTTCTGACACCAAATAGATCAATGCAAATGTAAATTTGTTATGTCTACTTCCTGAAACTTCTTTCTTTGACTGTACCTACCAATAACACAGACTACCCGAACAAGGAAGGATCGAGCCATCTCTACTACTGACTCATCCTAGAGTGTTTATTTTTAGCACCTCGTCTTACTACTTGAGTGCTGAGTTGTGACATTTTATTTTGTCTGTATTTCCTTCCGGCACTTTGATAATATTTTACTGTGTTAGTTTTGTTCTTCAACTCAAAGTGTCAAAGGAACTCGTAGATTGGTGAATCAAAACGCGTCTTGATTTTAAACCTATTGCTTATCTGAATATTACAATAACTTCATGAATGTATAAAAATATTTGCGTTTCACTTTTATTACCGGTTGTAAATTGAACACTAAACCGTATATACAAACCTTAAAAGTGATTTAAAAAATCTAATTTCACATGAGTACTGCATTTCTTTAGGTATTTTTCGATATCCGATATTGTTTGATGTCCCAGGGCCTGGCTACTACTGGTTCATAATCTACTATTGTTTGATCTCCCGGGGCCTACTTACCAGAGGTTGATAATACTCCATTATTTGATGTTTGTTACCAGTGGTTCATAATATTCTATTGTTTTATGTCCCACGACCTTGTTACCAGTGGTTCATAATCTGCTATTGTTTGATGTCCCGGGGCCTTGTTACCAGTGGCTCATAATCCAATATTGTTTAATGTCCCAGTGCCTGGCTACCACTGGTTCATGATATTGTATTGTATGTTTCGAGGCCTTGTTACCATTGGCTCATCATCTGCTATTGTTTGATGTCCCGGAGTCTTGTACCACTGGTTCTTAATCTGATATTGTTTGATGTCCCAGGGCCTTGTTACCAATGGTACATATTCTGCTATCGTTTGATGTCCCGGGGCCTTGCTACCACTGGTTTTTAATCTGCTTTTGTTTGATGCCCCAGGGCATTGTTACCAGTGGTACATAATCTACTATTGTTTGATGTCCGGGGGCCTTTTTACCACTGGTTCAAAATCTAATATGGTTTGATATCCCAGGGCCTTATTAGCACTGGTTCATAATCTGCTATTGTTTGATGTCCTGGGGCATTGTTACCATTGGTTCATGATATTCTATGTTTTGTCCTGGGGCCTTGTTACCACTGGTTCATAATTGTTGTTAAATACACAAATAATATACTACAATAAAGTGATTTAAACTTCAAATAACATTTAAATTTCCCTAATTGAAAGCGAAATAATATTACGATGCAGACTTTTTTACAATATTTATGTAATTTTTTATTACAAATCTGATATTATATTTACATTTTTAGAGAATTGTTATGTGCTCCAGAATATTGTGTTCGTGTCCTGGAGAGTTAGCTTAAAGTATATTTAAAATTAAGATTTACGTATTCTTAATTAGGTCTACATAATAATTATCTAAGTTGTATACAGTAGATAGAGGAAAATGTAGATTTAAAACAATGAGAAGGTATTTTATGCCTTGTATATGATAATAATTATACACAAACTAAATAAGCATATATTATTTGGAAGTATGAAAGTTTTAAAGATTCTATTAGGAATTGGAAGAAAAACTTAGGCTTGTAATTAAAAAGTCACCAACTAACATTGAAAACCTTTAATGTGTATTATTATCAAATACAAGGGCAGTTGAACATTACAGAGAGGAAATTCTGTGATTTTGTTGTTTATGCTGAAAATGATATCCATATTTAGAGAGTTTTGAAGTAGTGTTTCAAATTCAATACTTCAGCTGCGCTACTAAGAATTTTTTTAAATATCAGGATGGATTGTTTATAATTATAGATTTACTCTGTGGAGAGAGTTCAACAAACATTATGATCATTGGATTAAAAAAATATAACCTTTTTGAAATTGCTCTCAACTACAAGGATCACGATAAAATAAATTAGGTTAAAACATTTCTTGAGAGAGAAAAACAACATATTTCTCCAAGAATTTGTTGTGCCAATATTTTGTAAAAACTATTTACTATTTTATGAATTAAATTTATACTAGACTATTTATTATTATTATTACTATTATTATTTATTCAGAATCATAAATTCGAACTATAAGTATTTAGAAAGAATCCAGCAATTCGCAATTTCTAAAAGGGTTGTGAAACCATAATAACGTTCATGAAGGCCTCTTAGGTATATATTTTAGTTCCTAATATTATTGTTTATAATTTATTACTGTAGTTTTCGGGTTTTGTACTATACAAATTTAACTTTGTCACATATTTTTAAATAATAACTTGTTTAATTATGTACGTATTATGACATTTGCATTTTAATTTTACATAAAAACCAACTATAAATTTTACAGCTAGCCGTAAGAAATTAAGCAAGTTACATTTTATAAAAATGTATGCTTATAATTCTAAAATAATCTCTTTCTGTAAATTTTAATTTTGACAGAATTTAACAGAGTGAGTGTTTGTTTTTAAACTAATGTTATTTATATGTTTGTTAAACTTTTAATAAGATACCTTATTCTTACCAAATTTAAATTGAATAGAAATATATTTATGTTTCTTAAATGGGAGTATTCTTGATTTTTTTTATTGCTAGCTACTCTGTTAAATATTTTAAAATTCTAGGACATTTTGAAATTCTTGATAATTCTAATACCAAGTGTGAGTGTAATCTTAAACTAACAAGGGATATGGGCAAGTTGAGATGTTTGCATTATTTTTAATCCACTCAAAATATATTTAATTAAGAAGAAAATCATTAACTTTATATCTATGGCAAATCATTCCGACCTACGACAGGTTCAGGAGTGACACATCAAATGAAGGCAATGGATAAGCTACATTTATAATATTACAATGATATTCTGTTTTAAAACAGTTTGTTGATAAAATTGTTTTAAATGCATGAATTTAGACTTTGCAAACTTAGTAGAGGCCCTTGAGTTATTTATTTTTTTCAAAATAGAGTGAGTGTCATTATTATTTTTTATATTTTGAATTTGCTATAGGTTTTCAAAATCACTTGTGTAAAGATAATTAGCATGTAACTATTTTAATCTTTAGTACATAAACCTTGTCCCCTATATCATGCGGTTTATATAAAATTGTGAAATACTGTGGGATTTCTGAAGCTCTCAATATTTCTTACTATTTTTTTTCAACCATAACATAAATAAACACTCCTTCTAAAAGTCACAATGTCTTTATATAGTGTAATTTTGTATAACAGTACTTCACATCTTGTCACGCGTCTGGGATATCCACCTAATTTAACACCGTGTCTTACTACCCGTTTGGTTTACATGTTTATTTAATAATTACGCTATGTTCTTAAAGCAAGTACAAACACAACACCCCCCAGCCCCTAACCATTAACTCATCACTATGAATGGGTAAACCCACATTTCACAAATTATAAATTTTTCGACCATGCCGGGAATCGAATCCGGGACCCTTAGCTCTGCAGGCGGACACGGTAACGACTGAGCTAAGGCGTCTGACTCCACCTGACTAATTGTGGAGGGCAAGTTAAGGTATAGTTTTAGAAAATGTCTCAGCATTTGTGTAGAGGTAGACCCAAACACCTAATTTCATCCTGCTGCGATACTAACCTTGATCTCCCTATCACTGGCAAACCAAATAAAATGAGAATTACGACTCTACCCTCGTTACAGGTGCAGGCAAACTGATAAATCCCAAACTGGCCGACATGGGAGGACAAAGGGGAAGATNACGACTCTACCCTCGTTACAGGTGCAGGCAAACTGATAAATCCCAAACTGGCCGACATGGGAGGACAAAGGGGAAGATAGACATGTGATCTACACTTTTTTACACTTTTTTTTACAGCAGGAGCAATGTGGATCAAGGGGTCGACACAAGTAGGACATGACTTGTACCAACTGGTTGAATATATGCATATGCAAACAAAATGATTGACAGCCAACTGGTTGACCCAAAAAAACCAACTTAGAAAATTGATTCCTTACTAATGATGATTTTAGTCCACAAAATTAGCATATAACCCGAACGGTTATTAAGACGCAGTGCTAAAAGAATAATAGAAGAGCCCTTAAACTTTAATCACTCAAATTATTTCATTAAATTGCTTAGTAATACCAGTACTTATTTTCTTCTTCTAAAAACACATTTTATAAATATGGGCTTAGAAGTATTCGGTACAATAAATACTTTGTGACACGTGTAATAAGTTCATTAAATTATTATTGATATTGTATGAATCTTAGTAGCCAGGATTCAAACTCAAGCCACAACTCCCGGCTGAGCCATGCGGTGACATTTATTTTCTTTCAGTGAAGTTTCTTAGCGTAAAAAAAGAGGTAGTGCTATGACAACACTGTTGTGAACAAAGAGCATGCATTCTCACCTTACTTTCCAACTCCGCCTGCCCATCCCTCCCCCTACCCCCTTCAACCCACCCCCACCCCCTTTTCAACCATGTTAAAAATTCCCTGTCAAAATGTTATAGCCAATCCATTCTAGGAAAAGCTTGCTGGTCGAATCACCTTAAGTGTGAAATGTGTTCTTTCAGTTATAAAATCCTTAATTTGTTGTATTGATTTCGAGTTTATTTGAATTTTTGGTTTTGTTTTTCAATTTAGAAGACTTTCAGTGTGTATTTGAAAAATAACGTAGATTGTGAGATTTAAAGTTTCAAGCGACTATGTATTGTAATAGTTTGGTCCAAGTTTCGCATTGATGGGGGAGAAGGGTATCAGGCACGTTACATTTTCTATAAAATAATGATTATTAAATACATTAAACCTAAAAAAAATAGTATTTTTACAAAGCTTATCTCGTTGGTTTTTTTTTTGCTGTTTTTTAAAAAAAATCCGGTGAATCTATAGGCGTAAGCTTAGATATTTTTAATCTTTTATTTCCTACAATTTAAAAATAATTAATTGAGGTCAACAACTATCTTCTTTGTTTACTTGCTACCATTAGAGTGCGGCTTTCTTTCCAATGTCATTAATAATTCAAAACCGTGCACTTTCATTAAATGATCCTATTTGGTGAATTGAATAGATTTGTGTTCTCAACAACTATTTATTATACCTTTTTTAGGTTTTTTAATTTACAAATGTTTGATTCAATGAGGCTTTATTTGTAGGTAATAATACTTGCTTACTATAATGAATTTCCTAATTATTTTATTACTTTGCTTATATGATTAGACACTTAATAGAATTGATATTTTTCTTTCTTAAGATTAAAAAAAAGTTTTACTGCTATGATCGTTTTTTATATTTTTTATATGTTATGAAGTTGAATACCTGCATATTTTCTTCATACGAGGTTGAATGCTTGTAAAAATAATATAACAGGAAATGTTCAAGTTTCGGAATCGAGAATTGAAAAATCGAGGTTGAACTTAGGAATTAGAATTGAGAAAAACAGTTATCATGACATCTCTAGTTCTGATAGGATGAAATCTAGGCTGGAGGACTGGGCGGTAACAACAAATTTTCTTCAAGAGGCAACTGTTAACTCTCTCTCCAGTGGCAACAGGGTGAAATCTGAACTGTGTTCTTCTTTTGATTGTAAGCCCCGTATTATGTTTGTTCCTTTTTATATGTTTCTATTCACCATTCCAGTACCTTCCAAATAAAACTAAATATTAAACGTGCATTACTTGTACTTCCTCCTTGCCATATTTCAACAAACATTTGTACGAGAAATTGAGATTAATCACTAATTAATTGGGTACCATTTAATATTTAAATTTCATCATTATTTAGTGTTGATTACAAATGTCAAAAACATACTTCAGTCAACTCTTGGATCATCATCTCAACCTTTTCTTTCATCATATTGAGCATGACCTTTTTCTCTTTAACAATCGTTTCTTATTTTATACTCCACTATAATAACTGAATGTACTCGGACTAAAAGTAAATTTTCTTTTGTTGTATGCAAACTTCACTTGTACTTCAACCCACAAGATCATTAATGATTGCTTTTGATGATGATATTAAATATTTATATTTTTTAAGTGTTGTCTAATAGGTTTGGAGATACAATATTATAGAATTGACTTAAACGCATAATCTTTGAATATGAAATTGTGTAGTATTAGTTTGAATTTATTTCTAAAGAAGATTTTTATTGTTTCCAATTAAATATATGTGTTTTAGTTTTCTGGTTGGTTTTTTTATCTTTATTTTTTAACACAATGCATTACTACTCGTTCAGGTTGTATGCTTAAGTACTAATGACACAGTTGGTTTTAGGGGTTAGGCAGGTCATAATGGAAATCTACTCGCATTTGCATGGAGGGAGAGTGGAAAACAATTTTTGAAACTCACTTTCAATACACCCGACCGAGATTCAAACCTCGATCTCTCCGTCATGGCCATCTAGTAAACTGTGAGAGTAGCGCGTTTGACCATACGGCCACCAAAGCAGATTAAGTCTCTTAATATATGGCACATATGACTTTTCACATATCCCTCCAAAATCTTTTTCTCAGAAAAAACATAAAGATTATGTGAGAAATTCCTTTATTTGGATGCACAGCTAGATTTTCTTTTTTTCCTGTATATTTTATAAGTAATCAATGATTTTGTAGCACTTGCTCTAACATTTTATAACTACTTAAATGAAAAAGTTTTTGCATGTTTCCATGCATTTTTATACTGTTGTTTTGTTTAACACTTTTGTTTCTCTAAATGTTATATTAATTCACTGTTGCCAAAAATTCTTCGAGGGCCCAATAATGATTCTTTCTAAATATAATTAATGTTCTCAAAATGTATGCATATACATTGTGTATTTATTATAATTGTTATTTTTTTGTTTTTACTTTAGGCAACAAAGGAAGCAGTCTTACATCAGATTGGTGAAGCACAATGTGTGCACCTGGCTACTCATGTATCATGGAAACTGTCGGCAATTGTACTGTCTCCGGGAAATATGGTAGATTCTCAGCAACCAAAGAGATTCTTTTCATCATCATCTGATCAGGGACATGATCCAACTGATGAAGAAAGCTCAGAGGTAGCATTTCAATATATTTACTCACCAAAATGTTTTTTAAAAAAATAGGTTACTAAACGTATTTATTTTGTTAACATTTAAAGTAGTAATTTCTTAAATGTAACATTGAGTTTTAAAACAAAATTATGTAAATGAAAAATAACTCCTTTATTAACAATAAAAGAATTTTATAATAATATTAAATATTAATTTAAAGTTCGTATTTTTTTTCATTCTTCACTTAAATCAAATATTGTAATGAGGATAGAAGGGCAAGGCCTACATACCACATACCAGAAATAATAGGCCTCAAAGTTCACAATTAAAACCCAATAAAACACATAACTATGTTATTTTTGGGGTACATCAGTTCCCTTCTTCAGAAGTAGAGAGTAAAACACAGACTGGACAGCTTGATCAACAAACCAATAGCCATGCTGCCATAGTTCATTCTCTGTTTTTAAAACAAGATATGGACCCCTAATTTTGAAATGTGCGTGTACCGATTCGCTATTTCACTCATCTCGCACACAATCTTGCGAACCCCTAATTTTTAAACTTCTGCACTTCAAAAACTGACTTCACACGATCGAATAGCGAGCGGATTCTACTCGCCAGCCTCTTACCATGCCTTTTCTGTCGAGTAGGGCATAAAATAACAAAATGGATGCCAACCCCCTCTTTGGTTGCAGTTTCTGAGAGTGATTTTGTTGAAATAAATCTACCATTGTACAAATTGTCTTACAGAAGGAAAAAAATATGATTGATTTGTCCACTTTATTCAATTCTTATATCAAAATATTTGTTTTGGGTGAAAATATATTTATATATTTTAATTTTTCCAACATGGCTTAGCTGTTAATTTGGCTGAGTTGGTAGAGTGATGTTCTCACAATTAAGAGTTTGTGTGTTCAAATCCTGTCATCTTACTAGTTTTTTTTATTTATCGAACTTTAAACTTTAATTTTAAATGATTGTATTAGTAAGTATATAATTTGTTTTAAATATTTTTATAGAAATATACAAGGTATTTGAGCCAACATAGACTACCATAATATTCCTTTAAAATAATTTAACAAGATATTAAATTAAAAACAGTTCATTAATTTATAATTTGGTATGTGAGTGATTATTTAAAAATTAAAATAATGAATTTTATGTCATAAAAATGTACACATTTAAAGATAAGGCTAATAAAGCTAATTATTATTTGCATGGTAAAAACCTTTAGGGCATATTTATGTTTTAAACATAGTTGTGAAAATAAAATAATATATTACTGAATTATTAAAAAATTATAGTCGAGGTGGGTTCGATCTTATGAACCTTCGAGCTTCAGACAAATACACTACAAAGTGTGCCTAAGTGGATAGTAATTGAGAGGACAGTTTAACTTCTACTCATATAACTTGAGAAAATTTTGAGACAAACTTAGATGTATATAACTGGAAGATGGTTTCCTAATAAAATGAAACAAATCGTTTTACATGATGCACTCAATACAATATTAGTATTTACTTTCAGTTACGTATCTTGTATTATGGCTTGTTGTGGCATCTTATTGCCTCTATCCTTTGACACTTCATTGTTTTACAATGTTGTCAGATTGAAAACTCGGTCGCAAGCAAAACAACTCTACACCGACTCGCACAACAGTAGAAACCTTTCAAAATTAGCTCTGTTTTGGTACAGCCAGCAATTTGTGAGTTCATGAGTTGCGAGTTTTCTCGATAGCGAGTATTTTCGCAAGTTTCAAAATTAGGAGTCCTGGTGAACGTGTGTAACTACTACTGTAATAGGTCGATTGACATTACGGTTGCTCAGGCTTACTTTATCACTGAATGCTCTCAATTTCCAAAGGCTGAAAGCTATGACATTAGCCAACATTGTTAATATAAAACCAACAGAACTCATTCTATAATAATCATATAAATTATCTGGTTTGGCTAGATGTATCATTGAGAGGGGTGGGTTAACGTCCTCATTCACTTCAAATATAATCATTTTTTTTATGTTTATGTATCATTTAACTTTCAACTCAGTTGATCAGTAGCACCATTTTTAAAGCATATCTGAAACTACTTGACTTTATTAGTCAATCCTTCTGATACGCTTAATCATAATCCATTCAAATTATCATGTGGAGTTTAAATATACATTCTTTTTATCATTGAATCCATCCCAACATTAAATTGAACATACATCCTTTGATAATGATCGATATAATCATTGGCTAGTTTTGTAATGAATTAAGTAATGTTCACTATTTTCTCTTGTAATCCTTTCATAATAATTAACCGATTCTCTTGATCTATCAACAGATTATCCTGCATATGACCTAATTGGTTTAATTTCTTATTTAATAAAATCAAATCTTATGAATCCAAAGTACTAAATAAAGTTTTAAAGATTTATTTCAAAAGGTAAACAAAGATTTTTTCTCGCCTCTACTCTTAAATGATATTAAATTAGTAATACTACTTAAATCTCTACTAAATTTAAGGAATACCACGGTGTCTACCATTCGGGAAAATCAGGGAAAACGGGAATTAGCCGGGAATTTGAAGTTATCGGGAAAAAACGGGAATAAGTCGGGAATTTGGTAAATTGCAATAAAAATCCGGGAAAATGATAATTTACTCAAAATATGAAATA
>CABFVX010008963.1:5887-15950 GCA_902151425.1 Timema shepardi | reverse complement strand
GGCATGTTAAATGTGTATAAGAAATGTCACCTATAGACATAATCTTTTATTGCCTTATAAATAGGTACATTAAAAGCATTTTCAGCTTCTGATAGAGTATAGTAATGGAAGACAATGTTCTATGGATAGACTTATGTGTACGTAGGTAATATTAGAAATGTTTTTCTCTGGTTGCTTATTTCCTGAGTCATTTTCTTATAATCTGAAAAGGTACACTTTTTAAATTTGTATTGTGCCAAACTCACAAATATATAAGTATTTTTAAAGTTTGTTTTGGTTAAATTTACTATCTCTTGTCTTTTTTCCGGACACCTAAAACTGCCCATTTCTTCCTGATCCTTCATGTTCATACCTACACTGTTCGTAACAAACTTCCAGATATATCTATTCAGGATTTAATATTTATCTCAATTTGAAGTCTCTTCTGTATTTTAATTCCAAAGATTAAAATTATTGGGAATAATTTTAATCTTTGAAATTAACATACACACACGCACACACATACAAACACAAACACATTGAACGTAATATTTACTTCATAATGACACAATCACTCTACATAATATATATGTTGCTTTTTTTTGTTTGCCTTTAATGAGTAATGTTTATTTGTGATGTATCTGTAGGATGAGTCTGACACCTCTAATTCTTTTGATGAAATTGTGAAGACAGAAATTAAGCTATATGATTCATTTCTCGGAATTATGGACTCGAACATAGACCACTTCGTCTTAATAATGGTTCAGGTTATACACTTACTAATTACACAAGTAGCTTTTAGGCTTAGAAAGTTTATATTTAAAGGAACCACAACCGCATTGGCATCGAAAACCATTTTGGAAATTTTAAAACATATTATAGTATTACTACTTCTGGTTTCACACATGTTTATTTTGTAGTTCTGTCTTAGTAATTTATTGAAATTACAAACAAGTATATAATCCTTAGTAAATATTTTTATTTTAAGAAAACAATTTTATTAGAAATTCCTTTTCATTTTTAAATGATAAAATGGTCATTTTACCTGTTATTACAAGATAAAAAGTCGCGCACACACACACAAATTGTAATTAATGACCGTATTTAATTGTTCGTTTAGACATTTTCCGCGGTATCACTCTGGAGCATTGTTACACTAAACCAAATGTCAAACAGTTCTAGGTTGTGTTCATGTCTAATTTGTCAACAAGTTTAAAATATGTGAAAACCCGTCTTTGGGTCGTAATTAGTCACCGCGCCACTTTCATGTTCAACTAAACTTCCGAGCACATGGACATCGAGTTTATAATTTTGGACGGGTAAACTGAGGGTAATTTTTCCTCAATGGTTTTCCACTTTTTCTCGATACAAATCTGGGTTCACTTCCACTATAGTCAACCTTCCCGATTATTAACCGATTAGCGTAATTAAGCGTATAGCCCGAAAGAGTATTAATACGTGGTGCTATAATTTAATTTGATATATATTTTAAAATATTTGAATCATATGTTTATTATTTGCTCTAATCGTACTTGCAGATTAAACTGGAACAAGGTCAAGCAACATTGTCAAATGAAATATTACAGTCAAACATACTTACACAAACAAGCACTGATTTTAATTTGAATATTGACTGTGTTAATCAGATTCAAGATTTATCTTTTAATGCCCTACACAAGAAAGCAGAGTGCAGGAACACTTTACTAAAATTATCATGTTGTGAATCAAAGGAAAAATTTGCAACAGAATATAAAACATCTTTTTTAAATTCCGATCAAATAAAATATCGTAAAGAACATCAAGGTTCCTTTAGTGAAAGTTTATATAAAATACAAGTTTGTTCAGATAATCATTTAACAGGTGAAGATACTTTAGAAATCATTTCACGTAAACATCCTAAACTTGGAAGATTTTGTGTACCAACTGAAACAACTAATACCAAATATAAATTGGAAAAGTGTACTAAGAAAGAAGGAAATGGTATTGCAGATGGAAAGAGATGGATAACTAAAACTAAAAATTGTACTATGAGTCCTAAGGTAGGAGGAAATTGTAATGCGCATGGAGGTAGAAGGAAATGTAAATCTGAAAATTGTACTAAGTTTGCTCAGTTAGGAGGTCATTGTATTCCACATGGAGGAGGATTGAAATGTAAAACTGAGAAGTGTACCAAGAATGCTAAATTAGGAGGACATTGTATTGCACATGGTGGAGGAAGGATATGTAATACTGAAAAGTGTATTAAGATTGCTCAGGTAGCAGGACATTGTAGTGCGCATGGTGGTAGAAGGAAATGTAAATATGAAAATTGTACTAAGACTGCTCATTTAGGTGGACATTGTATTCCACATGGAGGAGGAAGTAAATGTAAAACTGATAATTGTATTAAGAATGCTCAGATAGGAGGACATTGTATTGCACATGGTGGAGGAAAGAAATGTAAAACTGTAAATTGTAATAAGAATGCTAAATTAGGAGGACATTGTATTGCACATGGTGGAGGAAGGAAATGTAATATAGAAAAGTGTATTAAGAATGCTCAGGTAGCAGGACATTGTAGTGCGCATGGTGGTAGAAGGAAATGTAAAAATGAAAAATGTACTAAGATTGCTCAGTTAAGAGGACATTGTATTTCTCATGGAGGAGGAAGGAATTGTAAAACTGAAAATTGTACAAAGATTGCTCAGTTAGGAGGACATTGTATTGTTCATGGAGGAGGAAGGAAATGTAAAACTGAGAAGTGTACCAAGAATGCTAAATTAGGAGGACATTGTATTGCACATGGTGGAGGAAGGAAATGTAAAATTGAAAAATGTACTAAGATTGCTCAGGTAGGAGGAAATTGTAGAGCGCATGGAAGTAGAAGGAAATGTAAAAATGAAAAGTGTATTAAGATTGCTGAGGTAGCAGGACATTGTAGTGCGCATGGTGGTAGAAGGAAATGTAAAACTGTAATTTGTACTAAAAATGCCCATCTAGGAGCACATTGTATGGTACATGGAGGAGGAAGAAAGTGTAAAACTGAAAAATGTACAAAGAATTCTCAATTAGGAGGACATTGTATTGCTCATGGTGGAGGAAGAAAATGTAAAACTAAGAATTGTACTAAGATTGCTCAGTTAGGAGGACATTGTGTTGCGCATGGTGGAGGAAGAAAATGTAAAACTGAGAATTGGACTAAGATTGCTCAGTTAGGAGGACATTGTATTGCTCATGGTGGAGGAAGAAAGTGTAAAACTGAAAAATGTACTAAGATTGCTCAGTTAGGAGGACATTGTGTTGCGCATGGTGGAGGAAGAAAATGTAAAACTGAGAATTGTACTAAGATTGCTCAGTTAGGAGGACATTGTATTGTTCATGGAGGAGGAAGGAAATGTAAAACTGAGAAGTGTACCAAGAATGCTAAATTAGGAGGACATTGTATTGCACATGGTGGAGGCAGGAAATGTAAAACTGAAAAATGTACCAAGATTGCTCAGGTAGGAGGAAATTGTAGAGCGCATGGAAGTAGAAGGAAATGTAAGATTGAAAAGTGTATTAAGAATGCTCAGGTTGCAGGACATTGTAGTGCGCATGGTGGTAGAAGGAAATGTAAAACTGAAAAGTGTACTAAGAATTCTCAGTTAGGAGGACATTGTATTGTTCATGGAAGAGGAAGGAAATGTAAAACTGTAAATTGTATTAAGAATGCCAAATTAGGAGGACATTGTATTGAACACGGAGGAATAAGGAAATGTAAAACTTAAAATTGTACAAAGCTTACTCTGTTAGGAAGATATTGTATTGCGCATGGTGGTAGAAGGAAATGTAAATATGAAAATTGTAATAAGTGTGTTCTGGTAGGAAGATATTGTATTGCACAAGGTGAGGGTAATATATGTCAATTCTAAATTTTACTAATCTAGTTGGGATTGTAGGTCATTATATTGAACTTGTGGAACTAAAAAATTTATCAATGTACATTCAATTAAACTTTCTGTTAAAGGAGGAAATTGTTTTGAACATGTGATAAACTGAAACTTGTATTAAAAAGGTTCAGGTAAAAGGTTATTTTAAAGTACACGGAGGGGGGAGAAAATCTAAAAATGAAAGTTGTATAAAGAGGGCTCGGATAAAATAACATTGTATTGCATATATAGAGGGAAGAATATCACAAATTTGAAAATTGTACTAATTTGCCAATGAATTAAGGTCATTTCTTTAAACTGTAAGCAGGAAGGAAATACAATACAAAAACATTATTCTCAACAAAGTTAACAAGGAGTATGTTGCAAGTTTCATGAAGAAGAAAAAAAAATTATTTAATGATTTCGAAATTTTCCACTCAACAAAAATAAAAAATAAATAATTTTGATCATGATCCAACTGTTAAATCTAGTTTTTACGGCACTTTCCCTCATAGGTATGTGCATTATAAACTTATTTTTAATTGAAGAACCAGAACGAGGAGGTTTTAATCAAGTTGAAATTTAACCTGAATGTGTGCAGAGGGTAAGAGAAACCACATTAATAAAAAACACCATTTCTACACACAACCTTAATATGACCTTCCATTCCACATCAGTAATATGGCTTGCATCATTGGACCACTGGGCCAAATGTAGTGTTGTATTAATCTTCATAATAAAATAGGATATAGTACTACACTTAAGGCTCGAACTATGGATGATAAAATATAATGTTCTTAATATTCCAGTACATTGTAGAACAACACATTCGGAAAATACAATTGTCTTTATTTTACCACCGTGTCTTACTACCGTTCTACTATTCATAAATGAGAGTTTGGGATGAGTAAGTTTGAATTTAGAACAAGTGAAACCTAATTTGCATATAGAGTGTGAGTAAATTTAACTTTTAATGAAAAGCAACCCTTGGTACACCTAAACCGGATTTAAAACCCTGATTGTATTGTAAATAAAGTGCAATCTATGTGGATATAACAACTTAAAATATTCAGATGGTGAACTCGATTTACGCAAATCGTTAAAGTGGATTTGGACGGAAAATTGATTGAAATGCTTTTCACATCTAGAATTTCTTTCAAATCTAGAATTTCTATGATAATTCATTTAACCTTTTTGTCAATATGTTTGGAGAAATCCACATTATGCAGGGTATGGATTTCACTTATAATAATAAAATACATGTTTCTCTGACTTTTTTTTTAACATTTCATCTCATTTCTATGTTTTATGTTTCTTTAGTAATTATGTAAATTTGATACAAAATAAAAATGTATATTAACACACATTTTTAATGACTACAATATGTTTTGTTTGTCTAGTATTATTGCCCCAGTATTTATTGTTAATATTATTTATAAAAACGGATAATCGAATATATAGTAGTATACATGTGCCTTTTTTTTTTAGAGAAGTGATTTTATAATCTAGTATGTTGGACGTGTTGTAAATTAATATTCCAGCAATATTGTTGTCTTCATATAAAGTACTTTATAAATATGATATTCACAAGTATTGCTAAATGCTAAGTTGTAATTTTCTTTTATGCTAAGTTGTAATTTTCTTTTATGCTTAGTTGCCTGATATAAACTTAAAAACTAAAATAGATAATTATTTATGAGTGAACTTAATGAAAACCAAGTTATTTATTAGTATAATATACCTAACATATTTTAGGTAAAATTAATACTTATATTTATTAGTGCTTTAAACACTTAAGTGCTACAATTAAAATAGATTACGTCTTTCCTAGACACGTGGGTTCGTGGTCAGTTCCACAACTAATCATAGAAAGTAAAAGCAGGACACAAGAGGTGGGATTAGACAACCAATGAGAATAACTCTTTTATGAGATCAGTAGGGGGTAGTAAGATCGTTGGTATTTGTTTATTAATTGACGATTGTCTGGGTGCCTGAGGACAATATTCTGGAGCTTAGTTTCAAAAATCAACTTAATGACATGTAATAAGTTGTCAACCTGGGCTTCCACAGTTCTTGTCCTAATGATTTTATTGACCACTTTGTTGCTGAATTATGCAGAGTGAGATAATCATACTTTGGGCTATATAGTCTTAGAGCCTGTGTCTATGATCAAAATAATTTCTTACCGAGTGAAAATAAACTTTATACAAGTTGGGAACCACTTTCGACCCCGCACCCTGAGCGACCGCGTATGTCACACACTCCAGAGGCCGTCAGTGAATACTTTAATCTAGATATAAACTAGTACTGCTCAATTGTAAGACAGTTTATTTGCAATACAAATGCTAGTCTCTCGTTTAAAAATAACGTTTTACTAGTATTTTTAAAATCATTTTATTACTCAATATTACATTTTTATAAATTCCGATTCATTAATTATTTCACTTAAATATAATTTATGTAATGGTTGGTTTGATAATAGATGGCGATGTTATATGATGTTATATAAAATGGAGTTTGCCTAATATTTGGGAAAGTTATAGTTTTTTTTTTCAATGGTTTTTTTTGACCGGAAAGTAATTAAATTGGTCGATTCCACGTTTAATTCATCGAGACCAAGCTAGATTTATTCGTATGTAAAAATATATTTACATACCGATTTTACAAGTATATGGTGAGTATAGTTGCACTCTCTTAAGTTGCTCAATATTCCAGGTGTTATTAGATACATTTATATGTGTAACTGAATACGAGATGGGTGCTCTTCACATTTTATATCCATTTTATAACTGTTATTGTATTATAAAATACATTACTCTAATATACATTCTTCCTTCAATTCAGGTGTAGCGTCATATTTTCAGCAGTCCAGTTTAACGTTATATAAACGTATACGTAAAAGTACTTAAAAAAGGCTCATTTCTACGACGCTTTGAAGAGTGTAACACAAAGAAGTTGGCGAAGTGCTTTAGTAAAGCACAACTCGTGCACTAAATTACCGATGAAGATGATCATGAAAGTTAAGTAGTTTTAAGGTTTTATACGTACACTTTCTGATCCAAATTTATATCAGCAGACGAGAATTGTAATGAGCGAGAGCGAAAAGACCTACATAATTTGCTGAGAAAGGTATTTTCCCACCCAATCCCTTCCAGGGTTCTGTTACCTGCCACAATCTACAATGAACCAATGGCTTTACTTCTCCTCTAAAGAAAGTTGTGCTACAGATTTGTATCACTCAAGTGAATATCTTTAACCCCATCTGGGTTTGAGCCCATGAACATCGGGTCCTGAGTCGAGAACTATACCCAGAGATTACTGAGGTTGACTGTATTGTTGGCGCTATTTTAACATATTCCTTCCCACTATATCCTCGCGTAGATGTGGACTCATTCTTTGTAAATTCTGCGTCTTCAATACCTACAGACTGGCTTAATTAAATGCTCTTTTCAGATAGGTATTAAGATAATGAACAAAAAATATACTTAATCTAATAAGACAGGATTAAAAAGTTTGAACTGTAATAATATTAATGGGAGTTTGCATGGAGAGAGGATTTTAAAAAACGTGGCGCCAAAATACATATAGCTATATATGGTAGCTGCAAAACAAACTACAACCACCGACCAGCCTGTCACACTCACTCTGCATATATTTATTGTTGATGCAAGCAAGTCGTCAAGAGTTAACAAATGGTAGGCTATTGTTAAATGCTACGCTCGTAACATATATTTGTTTTATTTACACACCCAATTCACCGACTCTTCCTTCAAGCCCGATGCCCCATCGGAAGGAGCAACCCCGAGAAAAGTGACCGGCCGCGGCCACGTGGTGATAACTGCGCGTTCATCAAAGTCTACAAGTCAACTGAAAGCAGCTCGAGTGCTGTTAGCCGACACTAGTCGATGTTCTAGATGTTGATGTAAGCTTCCCCCTCCTCTCCGTGCTGACCACTCCTCCACGCGGATTATACATACTATATATTCTCCCGCTCGCTAGGAAAGGGCAACCATAATCAGCGCCGTTACTACATAGTAGGCACTCATCACGTCGAGCAGACTTACATTCCTACGGTGGACCTGCGGTTTGAGGCGATGGATCCACTATACAGAAGGAAGTGGCAAGGATAGGCGGACAGTATGGCAAAGATTAGGAATAGCCTACCTCGTGGCAGGATCTATGGAGTAACTTTTCTGATAGTTGCTAGGAATTAGGAATAACAACTGTCTTCACTGGGACACTATAGTTGTTAACTTGTTAGGTTAGTTGTGTAAGGTTAGTGTGGATTTATAACTACGTAATTATATAAACATATTGCTAACAAAACTTGTTGTTTACCGCGCCTCACGCGTATCTTGGACTGAGCCATTTGGGCCAGCCACACAATGGGATTGTGAATCCCTCGACGCACACTGTGTGTCCACTAATGTATTTTAAAGGTAGCTTGCCAGATATAGCAATAGTTCAGGTTATATGAAGGCCTGAGAACGATACCTAGCTAGGTACACTTGTCTATCCTAAACTCTGGTTTGGGGTTTCAACCTGTGGGCCGTCTAGGCCCATCAAGTTTGGCTCGTGGTTAACCTTTCGTGTAATTTTTAATATCCCCCTTTGGAGAATTGGGCTCATGAGCCACTTCTGCTCCTCAGGCTCGGCTGGAGCTGTCTTTGTCTCTTTAGCTTGTATATCTTGTTGTTGACCACCTGTTGGGTGCTCAAATTGTGGGGCGTTTTATATTTATTTGTACCTACTTCTCTAGCTAGGTTATTGCTATATCATCCCCCAATTATTAACAGATAGGTAGAGGGGTAGGTACAAAGTCATGCAATCGGAAGCCGTAACTTTTGATAGATATTATCAGTAATTATATAAAATAACATTAAAATGTTATCAATTTTGACATCAAAATAATATTGTTTGTACTGTATAAAAGTATCTTCATGCTATAATATTAAAAATTACCATTTATCCTCTAATTATATGTATGAGTGATACGAAAGAAGGGAGAAGGGTTCCAGGAGAAGAGTCACATTACACACAATTTTCACGAATAAAACCCTTTAATTTATTAAACCTCACGAGAACCCCAGGAAACACTTTATTTTTAAAATAATAATTTAAAGGTGACCTGGTGGTCTAGGGGTAAAGTGTCAGACATCTATGCTGGCGGCCGGGGTTGAATCCTCGGTCCCGGCAAAGATTTATTTGATTACCAAACCCTTCCTTCACCTCTGACAAGACATCTTGTGAATGTGAGGAATGCCATGGAATGCCAGGCCTCCACCGTGGTTCGGATTCCACGTTAAACTGTAGGTCCTCCATTTCATCTCACAATCACCCTACCATTATTAATTAGCGTAATTGCGTATAATCCGAACGGGTAGTAAGACGCGGTGCTAATAATAATAATAAATAATAATTTAAATATGTCAGAGACGTATTTTAACCACTATCCAAAGTGTATTAGAAAGTTATCAAGATTGTCTAACAGATGGCAGGACTAGTTCAGTTTCCTTTCCCTCTACTCCATGTAGCACCCTATCTGTGTCCTAATACTACCCGGCCATAAAAAAGTAATAAAAGGGAGAGGATGAACTTAACATACATGATGAATGGATATTATAAAAGAATGTAAATTCAACAATGAGCAGTTTATTCATTTAAATGACAATAGCGCAGATAACAATAAATGGTCTCATTATATCATTATGAGTACAGTTGGAAATTATGCTCGAAGTAAACAACTTTATATCAGTAAAGTTGCGCAAGTGTTTTAACAAAAGGAAACATGAAATCCATCATAGAATTGATAAACCAGTCTATATGAGACAATACCACAGCGTATATATTTAAATGATACAAAATTATAAGGGCCTAACGGGCACCTTGATATGGTTCCAAAGGTTTCGTAATTCACAGAAAACGATATCATAAATATAAGTAATTTAAATTTGACGACCACACAACAGTGTTTACAAAACGTGAGGGTTTGACTACCAGACCTAAGTCAAACTCCCACGGGACTATCCGCTCTGACTGAGAATATGGGACACACAGTTCCATCAATTAACAAAACTTTAGCTGTTCAAACAGAACTTACGTTACAAAAGATTAAAGTCATCCTAATTCAAATTCCAAAAAAAGTTACTTCACGTTACGTTAATTCAAACCATAATTTTAAATATGAAAAGTTACTT
>CABFVX010008962.1:3445-13897 GCA_902151425.1 Timema shepardi | reverse complement strand
TCACAGAACTACTAGTAAGACTGTAGTAACGATAATAACATGGAGGGAGATCTACTGTTCACAGTACTAATAGTAAGACTGTAGTAACGATATTAACATGGAGGGAGGTCTACTGTTTACATAACTACTAATAAAACTGTAGTAACGATAATAACATGAAGGGAGATCTACTGCTCACAGAACTACTAGTAAGACTGTAGTAACGATATTAACATGGAGGGAGGTCTACTGTTCACAGTACTAATAGTAAGACTGTAGTAACGATAATAACATGGAGGGAGGTTTACTGTTCACAGAACTACCAGTAATATTTTTTGTAAGACTTGGAATTCCCCGTTACATCAAGTATCAAAACCTCTCCTTGGTCCACTAAAAGAAGGTCCGCTTCAAAGAGTTCCACAACCCTTCTAGGACAGTTATTAATCAGGGATAATTGCATGCCGCGTCTAACGCGGTAATGATTAGCGACAAAACTTTCAGTTCACGCTTTCGCAGTATTCCCTCTCTCCCCCCTCTTCCTCCCCTTCACCGTTCTTCATTTCTCTTTATTTTTATATGTGAACCACAGTTAGAGACTTCTTTTTTAAAAAACCAAGAAACAGACTTTCTCTTCGGGAAAATATAATTAAAACATTAACATCAAAAGAATTATTTATTCTTTGGTGTAAAAAGAGTTAACACTGATTATTACTCTTTCAGGTGAAAATACTTCCTCCTTCGAGATTGCATTTTTTTTAAAGAACTATTATTATTATTTAACGGTTGGATATCCGTTAAATACTCAAACTATTACAAATTAAGATACGCTCATTTTTGTGTTTTAATTATCTAAAATTAGTTTAATACATTTGAGTCTTTTTTAAGTTAAACAAAAACTTCAATATAAGACTTACAAAAATGTGTTTTGAATTTATTCGCCTCTAAGGATCAAGTGTATTTCCAAATGAAATTTAATTAAGGTAAAATAATAATATATCAGAGAGAAAAAACACTTCATTTACCAATTTTAGTGCGAGATATAAACCCAATTACCGTTTGTTTTGTTACAACACGAAATTATAACATTTAATACTTTACTTAACTTTACTATTGGAGTTAAGTTACGATGCGCTGTAAAAACCAATCTAATATTATTTGGACGGAAACCGCCCGTTAAAATGGAAATCACAGTAAATAATTTGGACAATCTCGGAACACTTTAAAAACTTATCAAACAATAGTTTTCTAAATGTCGCATACTTTTTTAAATTGCCATATTTAAAATCTATTTTAACTACTGACGCGTTCTTTGTAAGCAATATTAATTTAAATATTTATTGTATTGATATATAAAATACTATAATAGAAGTATTATTCTATCTAACCTACAATTATTTTATTCAAAATTAAGATCCAGATTTTATTTTCAAACTTAAATTAGACATTGCACGTTTCATAATCAGATAGTGTTTGAGAAATATAACTTAAAACTAATTTACTTTAAGGAAACATATAGCTAAATACTCAAATTTAATGGTGATAATAATATAATTAATTAAGTATATGGCTTAGACGAATTATATAGGTTACAGTTAAATTTTCATAGGAAATACCGACAAAGTATGTTAATAGGTGTCAAATTGTATTTATGTTAAAAATAAGTCGAATTCTCTATTTCACGAATTCAAATTTTGAATTTCCTTTCAAATTTTGAATCCAAATTAGAATCCTAAATTATTTTGAAATATACAATTTTAATTAAATTTAAAATAATTAAAATCTAATTTAAAAATAATTGTCTAAGACGGAAATGTATGAAACGTGAGCTAATGGCAATATTTTTGCAGTTTTTATAGGAAATTTTTTTTATTCAAAATAAATCAAATAATTCCTCCAGTAAAAACATAAAAGTTTAATTTTCCTCACTTGGTGGTATCAACATTTGTTGAATATCTGTCAAGGATGTCCTGGAATTTAATGGCAACTTTTTCTCCTTATGCTATGCTCATGACATATATTCAACAACTGTTGATATCAACACGTGAAGAAAATTAAACTATGTTTCTTCTAATGGAGCAGTATTTGATTTTTTTGGTTGCCTTCCCTTTCAACCCACTTTAATATTTGGTGTCATTAATTAACTATATTTTGTTTGTCATATCTATATATCTATTACGTCATAAACAAACACATTTTTTTTTCTAAAGTAATCATATTTAATATTTCTTTTTCCTTTCCTGTATTTGTTACACCCCCAAACACACACATCTCTCTCTCTCTCTCTCTCTCTATATATATATATATATATATATATATATATATATATATATATATATATATATACGAATATCGAATCTCTCAAATAACATATAATTCCTTCACCTCTGACAAGACGTATATTAATCACAGCTTGTGAATGTGGGGAATGCCAGGCCTCCATCGTGGTTCGGATCCCACGTTAAACTGTAGGTCCTCCATTTAATCTCACAATCACCTTACCATTACACATTAGCGTAAGTGCGTATAGCCCGAACGGTTAGTGAGACGCGGTGCTAATAATAATAATAACATATAATTTGAGAGATTCGAAGAGGATTCGAAAGCTGTACTGTACATCTAATTTTTATCTTTTGTCAGTGATTGAATTATTTCTCGACAATTTCTAATGTTCAATTGATTAGATTAACCTCAAGTAATAAGTAATATCAAACCTTATCATTATATATTAATAAAATGACTGCCCAAGGTCCAGCTAGGAAATGCAATGCAAAAGGCTGCTAAACATAATGTTTACTTTAATCTTTCTTATGCTCTTAACGTGGACTTTCAGGAAGATGGAAAAGAAATACTTTGAGGTGTTTAAAATGTGGTGTTGGAGAAGACTTGAGAAGATCAGGTGGACTGACAGGGTGACAAATGAACAAGTCCAAAGAATAGTGGGTGAGAAGAGAAAAATGTTGGATGTGAGCCTTTGGTACAAAGCAAACTAGATCTTACACATCCTTAGGATGAACTATCTTTTGTATGACGTCATAGAAGGAAGGGTTGAGAGAAAGAGGAGCTTAGGAAGGAGGACGATTCAAATATTGGATGACTTGAAGGAAAGAATAAAATTTTGGGAGCTGAAGGAAGAGGCAGAGAACAGGGCGCATTGGCAGTCTAAGTTCACTGACAAAAGAAATTGGCCTGTAATAATCATAATAATAATAATAATAATGATATTCTTAAAATAAATACACATTTTTACGTCATTCACGGAACAATGTTGCAAATTCCATAACATGTTGGCGCATTTTGTTTTATTATTAGACTGTGGAGGAACAAGACTATTGTTATCGGACTACTTATATCCGTGGAGATACATCCCCGTAACAAATTACCTTGATTCAGAGATACTTTTTTTAAAAATAAAATTTGCAAATAGCTTTACAAACATAAATGTACCAGTTAGATTAATTGCGACTCGTAGCCGAATAAAAAAACACCATCAGTTTTTAAAACACACTCAACTAACCGGCCCCGTGGTGTAGTTTTCAGTGCACCTGGCTACGACTCTAGGGGACTGGGTTCGATTCCCATATGGTACCTTGGGTATTTCCCCTGAAAGAGGAATTACCCCAACTATCGCCAGGGTTTGGTTAGTTAGGTTTAAGTGTTTCCACTGGTTCCACACCCTCATACTCCCTATCATCCTCTCATCTCAACGGGACATGGCAAAGAGCCTCCAAGGAAAGTATGTACGATCAGTACATTCAGGCGTCTCCTAGGCAACGGTACATTAGTACTGGGTCTAGACATGCAATATCATTATGCACTCAACTATACGTACACAGAGAGTACTTATCAATGTAACCTCATATTTACGCTCGTGGCAAAAGTATCCAACGGTACAGAATCTTAAAAAAAAAAATACATCTCTACATCTCTGCTGTGTATATTTATTTATCGTGAGACGCCACTGGTATTGCGTAGTAGAGAAGGCAATTTGTTGCCACACATTACCGCTAATTACCTACAACATAATCCCAGGACGTGGGTAAGTTTATACGTTCTGCTTGAATCAAAACTCACGATATCGCAACTAAGGGTCCCGACCGAATTCGTCTGAAGTAAAGAAATAAAGTTCACATAGACCAGGATATATTTATACATATTTTTGTCCTCTATAATGAAGTCTGCAAATGGTGGAAGAGATTTAAAAAAAAATACAGTTGAGAATCTAGATGTTGAATTCGATTCAGTCAGTAATCGAGTTGTATGATTAGTTTTAATTAGTGCCTTGATATAAAAAAAAAGAGAAGGAAGGTTTGGTATCAAAAAACAGCAGGTTTATGGAGTGTTTTAATGTTATAATTTTGGTGTTATTAAAAGAAAAAAAAATACGGGAAAGAACTCATTACGAGATGAAAATAATATTTTATTTTGAGGTCATTCACTGGACATAATTAGATGGACCTAGATCTTCTTCCTACCTGTTTTTTTTGTATTTATTTATTTTTTATTTTAGACATGTTGGAAATAATAAACTGAAAATATAGGTTTGAATATTAACCGTCTGAAAATATTAGCATGGGCACATACAGGGTGGATTAATGATTAGGTTCGTGCTAATACTAGCTACAAATGTTGCCTTTTAAAACTAATAAATGTACTGTAATTATTATGGTAAGCTGCCGCGTGTGTTGGGCGTGTACGTCGGTGTTCTTGGAATAAACGTTAAAAAAAAAAGGATACCACAGAAAAGATGGGAGGAATATTCTGCTTAGTGGGGTTTAGCCAGCGTCGATGATCGTTTGGTATAAACGCGTCACTTTGTAGGGAACGCGAGAAAAGGCCAGTTTTTTTGCAGTTTTTATATAATATACACATTTTTAAAATCGAAATAAATCAAATAACTTTCCGGTAAAAACATATAGTTTAATTTTCTTCACGTGGTGATATCAACAGTTGTTGAATATTTGTCAATGGTGTCCTAGAATTTAGAGACAACTTTTTGTTTTCATTTTAAAAAAATCTCATCTAATTCCGCTATGCTCATGACAGATAATCAACAACTGTTGATATAATCTTTGGATGAAAATTAAAATCTAGTTTTCTAATGGATAAATATATTTTTATTTTGGCCAAAAAATAGATTTGCTATAAAAAAAAACCTGCGAAAACACTGGACTATTTCTCGCGTCCCCTAAACTCCCCACCTTAAACTGGATTGCCAGTGACCGGGAAATCGGGGTTCGAATGCTGGTAAAAGTGTACCACGGGTGTATTTTTCATGTATGATTTTTCACTCTATCTCAATGCAATTGCAAGCACACTACTTCTAAATTCAGCCTTTCTCATCTTTAGCACATTAGCGTAGTTATCACAAATGCGTATAACTCGAAAGGGTTCTAAAACGCTGTGGTATAAAAAATAAATTATTTTCGTATTGAACACACCCGCACCTGTGAGCACGAGGGTTAAGGCGTCAAAATCGTCTTATCTTGTTTTCAAGGGAATGAGAAATTTTCCAAGAACATTGTGTTAATGGAATCAACAACCACAATCTACCAGAGTCTTGTCTTCTAGAATCCAGAGGACTTTGTGTTTGGAGGGAAAGGGCGATTATTTTTGAGGTCGGAAGATATATTTAAAAAAAACCGCACCTATCCTTTACCACACACACATTGTTGCCATTTTCGTTGTCAACGGGGCTGTTGAGGGTAGCCCACCCGCGTCTTCGCGACAATGGAGGACAAAGGATTCGAGCACAAGTGTCCCAGGAAGAAGTCAACTCGCGGCTTCTTTTGGACACAGAAAGGACGCCGACCGCCTTTTCACCCGTCCTATTTCTCCTCACCCCTACACAAAGGTGTGTAAGGGTCATTTGTGTCCATCGCTCGTCAGTATATTAAACTACCTCCGGCGTAGCTCTCATAGGAAGAATGGAGGATGGATACAATCTTTGTTTTAAATATCTTAGAAAAAAAAACCTACGTCAATGAAATATATTTGATCTGTAACCCAAGATGTGGATGTAGGAAACTCTAAATAAGGCCAGTGTTTTCGAAATTTTTATAACAAAAAAAAAATTTTTTTGATCAAAACAAATCAAACATTATTTTCTCAGGTAGAAACATGTAGTTTAATTTTCTTCTTGTGGTGATATCAACAATTATTGTTGAATATTTGTCATGAGCATTGTGGCATTAGATGAGAAACTTTTTTTAAATGAAGAGAACAAATTTGTCATTAAATTCCGTAGCAACCTTGACAGATATTCAACAACTGTTGATATCACCATGGGAAGAAAATTATTAATAATAATAATATTTAGCACCACGTCTTACTACCCGTTCGGGTTATACGCTTCAAATACTAATTACTCTAATGGATTAGGAATTGGGAAGGTTGAATTAGAGGAAGTGAACCCGCATTTGCGTGGAGGGAGAGTGGAAAACCATTTAGGAAAAACCACACCCAGTTCACCCGACCGAGATTCGAACCTCGATCTCCCCGTCCTCAGCAGTCGAGCTCAACACGACAAGCGCGTTAGCCAACTACGCCACCGAGGCGGGTGGGAAGAAAATTAAACTTGAGAAATGTTTGATTTGTTTTGGCAAAAAGAATTGTGTTTGATACCCAAAAAAAATCTGCAAAAATACTGCCCTTAATTCACGTCCCTTACACTCCCATCTTAATGTCCTTGCTTTGATCAAACATGCACTTTTTTGTTTTTAAATATTTAAAGTACACTTTCTGAACCAACTGATTATATCAGCACACGACTTACAAACCAACTCAAATCTAGAGAATACACAACATCCAGCTTCTTAGGGCGCCCATATACAATCTTGTTGAAGACAAGAAGATCGGGGTTCAAATCCTGGCAGGGTATAATAGTGTGAGAATTTTTTACTAACTGAATTTCAACTCTTCTTCCACGCTAATTCGGGTGCACTTACTCTAAATTTAACCCTCCTTATCCCTAACTTATCAACGTAATTAGTACATGTGTTCATAACCTGAACAGGCAATGCTAAAATAAGAAGTGAGCAAGATTAGGGAGGGTAGGGGGAGGAGACTCCCACAAACAAAGGCGTTAGTCTCGTATTGAGTGGGCTCGAACCTTCGCAGAGTGTATTTAGGTGTGAATTACCTCCCCCCTCCCTCCTAATTGTTAAGTCTACCTTCATGTAAATGCAGGGGCATTTCATATAAATTATACCAAACTTTCTATTTTTAGCATTACCCTTATTAGTGTAAATATGTCGATAACCCGGACGGGTAGTAAGACGCGGTGTTGATGATAATAATATTAATTGATCTTCTTATGTATATAGGCCTGTAGATCTACCATCTTGCGTTCATAAGCCAGGCATTAGTTTTGTAGGTGCCCCTTTTTACGGAGTGTGTCATTTTAGATAGCTGTTAAATACTCTTTGTCAATGTGGTCCGTTCTAAACTTAAATTTAAATTTTTATATTACAACATCTTACACATCCTGTGTAATAAAGTCCAACTTTCAAATAAAAGAGCATATTTAAAATACTAACTTTTTCTTTCCGGTCAAGATGAATAACATTTAAATATAAAAACTGTTATTTTTATCGGTATCAATAATATCTATATAAAGTGACAGCTTATCAGCTTACAAAGCTTTACCGCTATAAAGTGGCGTGCTCCACATCATCTTACTACCCGTCCGGGCTATCGACATATTTACACTAATAAGGGTAAAGCTATAAATAGAAAGGTTGGTATAATTTAGAGGAAATGCTCCTGCATTTACATGAAGGGAGACTTAACAACTAGGAGAGGGGAGGGGTCAATCCACACCTAAGTGACAACATGACTTGACGTATGGATACGTGAAAGTATATCTTAATCATTTTCTAGCAGCTAGATAAGGTTCTGCTTATGAAAATTGGAACGTATCTACGATTACCTCCAAGAATACATTCACATAGAACGTCACCTTTTATTTTTATTTATATCCCACGAGAAAAAAGACTCAGGATAAAGAAGTCGGTGTGTGACCACACAGGGGAGCCAAACAAGCAAACAAATGAAGAAGAAGGAAAAACAACCAATGTATATATATATACACCGCTATCAGCCGCCATATTGTCATCCGTTACTGAAGGGAATAGTTTTCTGCAAGGAAACAGTATTTGAATGTGTTAGATTGTATTGTAAGTCGTTTAGGTGGGTGTTGGTTGAGCGGGGTTTTTTTTTAGAATTTTTTTTTTTGTAAGGGAGAGTAACCGAAAAGCCGAAAAACAGAAAAGAAAAAAAATAGCAGCTGAATCGGGACCGTAGGTTTGTCTCTTAATAAGTGTGACGACTAATTGAAAGAGTGGGCGGATGTGATCCGATGCCCTAAGGGTAAACGTGCCTTGATCTAACCCCGCCAACCCCCTCCTTATTTCGTTTCTACCCCTATTTTGTGTGTGTGCCTTAAGAGTTAAATTTGACTTATTGCCTCCTAAGGGATAGGAGAACCACCTGGTTTTTTGTTGGGGCGAGAAGGGGGGTTTAAAATAATGTAATTTGATATCAATATAATTTTGAATCGGCCATTAAAGGATTTTGTTAGGAATACTATTTAATGTATTAAAATTAAGACCTTAAATATCGCTAATAAAAAATAAAGGAAATACCTATAATCCGATTTCAATATGAAGGAACCTTTTTTGACAGATATATAATTTACTAAAACAATTTTCATGTATTCACACATCAAATTATTTGATCTGCAGGTGTCACTTTTGATATATATTATCAATAGCTATAAAATAACACTAATAATGAAGGGAAATGTTGTAAATGTTGACCACCAAAAGAAACTTGTTTTTTCTAAAAGTTTCTTTATATCAAAATGATACTTTATAGACCATTTTATTAGCGTTAACTTAACGAAATTAAACTAAAAACAAACAGAAATTATGTGTACTGGTTATAACTAGCTCAAAATAGGAATATAAGCTAATGAGGTGGACTGGATTGAACTAGCTCAATATAGGGATAGGGTGTAATGAGGTGGACTGGGTATAACTAGCTCAAAATAGGAATATAATACAATAAGGTGGACTGGATTGAACTAGCTCAATATAGGGATAGGATGTAATGAGGTGGACTGGATATAACTAGCTCAAAATAGGAATATAAGCTAATGAGGTGGACTGGATTGAACTAGCTCAATATAGGAATATAATATAAGGTGGACTGAATATAGTTAGATCAATATAAGGATAGCGTGTAATGAGGTGGACTGGATAGTGCTAGCTCAAGATAGGAATATAATGTAACTAAGGGGACTGTATAGGTCTACCTCAATATAGGGATAGGTGGCGTACTTTAGTAAGTGAGACAATGAATGAACTTTCGAGCTCCTAACACCATATATTAAGTACTTTCGGGGATATTATTTTGTAAAACCTTATGTGCGTCATTCTGTTTATGTCTAAAAGGCCACGTCCACATTAAGTTGTATATATATATATATTACTAAATGCTAATTAATAACTTATTATATACATATTATGGCTAGCGCAAAGATCTAATTGATAAATAAAAATATATCAATATTATTATTATTATTATTATTATTATTATTATTAGCACCGTGTCTTAGTACCCGTTCGGGTTATACGCACTTACGCTAATGTATAATGGTAGGGTGATTGTGAGATGAAATGAAGGACCTACAGTTTAACGTGGAATCCGAACCACGGTGGAGGCCTGGCATTCCCCACATTCACAAGATGTCTTGTCAGAGGTGAAGGAAGGGTTTGGTAACCAGATAAATCTGTGCCGGGACCAAGGATTGAACCCCGGCCGCCAGCACAGAAGTTTGACACCTTACCCCTAGACCGCCAGGTCACCCAAGATTATTATTAAATTAATATTATTAAATTTATAAACTGAACCAGCTGAAAATAAAATTTTCCTTTATCTTGAACCTGTGGGATATTAATTCTTTAAAAGTCGACCTTGGTTGTCTTTGGGGTAAAGTTTTCACCTTAGGAGCCGATGATCATGGGTTCAAACCTAGCCAGAGTAAACGGATTTTGATTGAGCGATACAAATCCGTAGCACAACTTCCTTCGGAGTGTAAGTAAATCTATCGGTCCCAAACCAATTGTGGCGTGTAAAAGAATCTTGGAAGGTATGTGAAAATACCTTTTCTGACAAAATTGTTAGACCCTCTCTGTTTTACTCATATAAATTAGCCCATGTGTTGGCATAATCAGTCGTTTCAGAAATTGTACATTAAATACCTCAAATAAATGGCGGGGAAATGAAATATATCGAATCATTTACCGATACACCATGTTTCTATGAGATCTGACCCCCTTTTTTTTCTCAAATTACGACTTTAATATAATGACACAAAGATCAAATAGAAATATATTTGTCAAGTACAGTGAAATCAGGATGAACACCATCAAATTGGCTCATAGAAACGAAACAAGAAAATGAAATAAAGAG
>CABFVX010008961.1:0-20849 GCA_902151425.1 Timema shepardi | reverse complement strand
GTGGCACCCAATTACACGAATATAGATAAATAGTTAGATTTTTCCGTTGTAGGTGATCAATCAACCTGATTGACACGCTACACTTTCTTCCACTATATATATATTTATTAATTATATATTTATCAATTTTATATATTTATTAATTATATATATTCCTTCCACTATCTACATAGTGGAAGGAAGCTCATGCTACGACTGGCAGTATGGCAGTAAAATCAATCTAAAATTAAAGATTATTAGAGTCAAAATCTATTTAAATACTCGATTAAAAAATTGATGTTATGCTACTCCAGTATATTTTTTTCAAGAAAACAATTAATGGCTATTTTTCTTAGAGAGTATTTGCTTCAAAGATTGCTTGAGTTTATCTTAAGTTTATTTAGAGATTAAAAATACAAACAAAAACCAACAATACCTTCGAAAATATGTAATCTCTTTATTATTAATTTTGTAAAAATTTTTCTGACTGAAAAGCTTTAACAGATATTTACTTCTTTAAAGGTATCAT
Source organism: Timema shepardi (assembly GCA_902151425.1). NCBI lineage: Eukaryota > Metazoa > Arthropoda > Insecta > Phasmatodea > Timematidae > Timema > Timema shepardi. The sequence goes on along the minus strand of CABFVX010008961.1, from coordinate 20,341 downwards.
ATTGTATTGAACCTAAATCAGCGATAAGCTTGGTCCAACGCACGTATAGCACACAGACTTTATTTCAAAATCAATTATGCTTCTAACTGGATGGTCATTGTTCGAATTCTGGCCTGGTGAAGATGATCTTACTTAATGGTTTTTCATTCCACCTTCATGCAATTTCTATAACAATTACTCTAAACTATACCTCCATAATCCCTATTCTAATAGTGTAGATAAATATAGCTTGCCCGAACAAGTAAAAAGTTGTTTCAATAATATTTTTTTGTGCAAAAATTATACAACTATCAAAGGTTTGTGTGCAAAAGCGATCGCACACACACAAACACCCATAAACCTCACGCTTATTTCGGTTGTGATCTGTTTAAAAGATGTATTTTAACATATCATTACAAGATCTACAAACTAGCTTAACTATAGTACAGCCACAATAACCATTCTCTCCGGTGCTCATTTCTTCGTTGTGAAAAGGGTAAGTAGCCTACCAGACGTGTCAATGTCCACAGTGATCTTTTTGTCTACCGTAACTAGTTTTATTTTAATTAGGGACAAGTAAGATTGTGCGTGACGAAGCGCATCCACATAAATGCAAAGAGAGATAGGAAAACCAAAGCGCACCCGGTCGAGGATCGTAACACACATTCACAACAAATATCTTATATTGCAAGCCTTCCATCATAGCTAAGTGAGCAGATGCACTCCCGACTAACCTATTGAGCTGGACATTTTAATTGTTTTATACTAGATAATACTAAAAATATAATGTTAACAAACCAATTATAAATATTTTAAATACAATGTCAACAAAGCACAAATTATCTCTTGTTTAGTGCTTCAAGCCATTATTAATTTGTCAGAATGTTCTGCGTTTTAAATTTCAAAGGGATGACTAATGACACAATAGTTGTGGAATACTTGAAATGTTTACACAAACATGAAAGGGGAACATAATTACAATAACCAATATCATTAAACTTATTTATTGATAATTCTTATTGTCAGTGTGTAATAAATAATTAACATTCAGTGATTTCAGAGCTTATTTGATATACATAGAAAAGTTGTAATTGCAATAATCTAATTTATTAACTATTAATAATAAAATATTGATCTATGTTGACATTAAAAGTGTGCAAGACATAAATATTCCTTAAAATTATGGTAGTCTACTTAATAATGGTATGTCTGCATCATTCGTAACCCAGTAGTGGAAAGATTATCCAGACCTAATGTAGTCTACCGTTCGTTGCCCAGAAGACGCCCGAATGTATTAATCCTAAATCCTTACCATGGCGGCTCTTTCAACGTCCCGATGAGATGGGGGATGATAAAAATGAATATGATTGGATAAAGTCAATGCATATCTTAACCTAACTCAATCTTAGTTAACTAAACCCAGGTGACCTTGGGAACTATTCCCATTTCGAGAACAATCCCCCGGTAACAGTCGGGAATCGAATCCGATAGCTCTAGGTCAGCAGACAGGGGATCTGCTCACTATACCACGAGGGCTATTTTATTAATCTAAACAATAGTTTTGTTTACAGTTTACTATCGTGTAACAAACACTATATTTTTAATAATACTTTTCTAAGGATTATTGTATAATTGGCTTTCTCCTAGTTTATTGAAAGAGCAAAAAAATATTAATAAAAATTATTTCTTTTATTTCGTGGCTGAGACAATAAGATATAATATTACAGTAAATGAAATAATTAATTCATATTAACACATATATAATCTTAAAACTGGCCACCAAAATAAATAAATTTGTTATTTACAACTTAGTGGAAGAGCCACCCATACAAAATAGTAGTTTCAAATAAAACATTTCTATTTTGTAAACAGATGCCATTAAACACAGCAAAATCCGATTTGTATGACGTCATCATCCACCTTCCTTTCATCTGGTTCGACTATTTGGTTAATGAAGAGAACGTTGACTTTTAGAAGCTCTCTTTGTAAAGTATTTTCAAGTGAACCACAAACACCGCTCCCACAAAAATAAAAAACACAACATCCAAACGGTTGTTTTCATAAGTTCATATTTCAATAATGGGAAAACTGCTATAAGAAAAAAATTATGAGAAACAAATTATTTGTTGTGAATTTTCTTATTGCCTAACGTGGTAGCAGTTCAACACACATTGTATGGTTTGGCGAATGGATATACGAGGGTAAATCTCCATAATTTTTGCTGTATGTCAGCCACCAGAACTTCAGTGGCGATTGGACTTCAGCTGGACACGCACGGGAGTTTTCATTTATTTAGCACCACGTCTTACTACCCGTTCAGATTATACGCTTGAGTATTGAGTACTAATTACGCTTATGGGCTAGGAGTTGAGAAGATTGACTTCACAGGAAGTGAACTCGCATTTGCGTGGAGAGAGAGAGAAAGTGTAAAAGCATTTAGAGAAAACCACCCCCCAGTTCATCTCTGGAGTTGACCACGCCCTAAAGACCTAGGCTAACTAGTGACGTGCACTACTATACTATCACGCAACGCTACACTTGATGGATGGGTGGGTGAGCTGGTGGTCTAGGGGTAAGGTGTCAGACTTCTGTTTTGGGGGTCCGGGGTTCAATCCTTGGTCCCGGCACAGATTTATATGATTACCAACCAAACCCTTCCTTCACCTCTGACAAGAAGTGTATTAATCAGAACTTGTGAATGTGGGGAATGCCAGGCCTCCACCGTGGTTCGGATCCCACGTTAAACTGTAGGTCCTCCATTTCATCTCACAATCACCCTACCATTACACATTAACGTAAGTGCGTATAACCCGAACGGGTAGTAAGACGCGGTGATAATAATAATAATAATAATAATAATAATAACAATAATACACTTGATCGACTTCCAAGGTAAACATCCTCTTTCCCTCACTTTAATCCTTCCATTTCCCCTAGTCATACAGATCTCACGGTAAGAGAGCTACAATAATTCACTAGTTTGGTTACATGCTGGGCAGATAGTTTCATGTTTCCAGTGGGACTGAACCGAGTTTTACTAACAGAGTTTAAACTTTAGTTTAATAACACCTGAACCTTAGCATTTAACTTATATTTTTAACTAAGTGAAGTTTAATACTGTTTTAACTTAATCCTTTGGCATTCTGTTTGTCTACCTGCCCAGATATTTGTTCCGTGATAACTGTTAAATGCTTCGACTAATGTCAACCAAATTTAGCAGTGACATTCCTTGAAACTAAGCCGAACGATGTATGCACATAGGTTTTGAATTTGGCTATCTGTTTCAATAATGTGGCAGTTATAAGAGTTTTTCATATAATTTCTTATATCAAGTGATTTGATTTTTATCCTAAGGAATCATTCAAATATATGAAGCCTATTTAAAAATAATAGTTTGGCATATTTTGCAAAACTGATTTTTTAAACAGCGCAAACCACAGGTTTACTCTATGGATATAATGTACTATTTAATATAGCATTAATTTTAACTTTCTCGCTATCTTACAGCTAGAGAAAGTATTGTGATCGTCAAAAAAATCGATCTTCAGATTTTGATGATCGTTGACGTTTCATGACCCCCTGAATCCGAAAACGTGGTTTTTGAATTCCCGTCTGTCTGTACCTTGAACTAGAGCCAAAACTATTTTACTGATCGAGCTAAGACTTGGTATCAAGGGTTTTCATAGGGTTGCCCTGAGGGTATTTTGGAATTGAATATCTAACCATAAAATTAAGGGTAGTATACTGAAGGGCAAAAAGAGAAAAGTCGAGTTTTTCAAAATCAGCTTTAACGATTTTGATTAAGTTTCATATCTAAACATTTATAAATAATCCAAACAAAATGTCTACTCCCAATATTTCGGTAAAAATGACTATAAGGGTTTCGGTCTGATGCGTATTTTTTATTTAATATATCATATCTCCATAACTCTTTGATATATGAAATTACTTATCATTGATATAATGTGGGGCTATATATAATAAAAATCTGTAATTTGAAACATATTTTAATAAAACCAATATATTTCAAGCTATACGCAGATATAAATACTTTTCGAACACTAAAGGGAAAGTAGTGTGACCGTAGAAAAAATGTAACCCGAAATGTTGAAGGATGTCAACGTTTAATGACCCCCAAACCCTAAAAAGTTGTTTTTACAATGCTGTCTGTTTGTGCGTCTGTTTAATCTTAGAATTAAGAGAAGTTGTTTAATTAAGGAATGAAAAAGAAAAATCAAGTTTCTTAACGATTCAACGAATCTGATTAAAATTCGTATTTAGGCATTGGTTAAGATTATAAACAAAATTGCTATTTTAATTTTCCCATGGAAATGAGCTTTAGGGTATTTTACAGAAGCATAAATGTCCATTATGTCCGCAAATATTGAAGATATAATTTTGCGATGATAAGCTAATTAGTTCACTATTAATAATTAAAAACTTTCATATGAAATATATTTTATAAAACCAATAGTTTCTGAGATATTGGCAAATATATTAATACAATTTTGTGAGCTTTAGTTGTACAAAAATACTAAGTAACATATTTTTAAGGCAATAATTCTATAATACCATAGAGTAATTAAATATAAATCTTTCAAAAAGTTTATTTTTCGATTAGGAGAAATGTTTGTACAACAATAATTCATTTCCTTCATTTTAGACTTAGTAGTCAATATTAACATTTTTTATTGGTAAATTATTATTATTAGCACCGCGTCTTACTACCCGTTCGGGTTATACGCACTTACGCTAATAATGTGTAATGGTAGGGTGATTGTGAGATGAAATGGAGGACCTACAGTTTAACGTGGAATCCGAATACGCTGGAGGCCTGGCATTCCCCACATTCACAATATGTCTTGTCAGAGGTGAAGGAAGGGTATGGTAATCAGATAAATCTGTGCTAGGACCGAAGATTCAACCCTGGCCACCAGCATAGAGGTCTGACACCTTATCCCTAGACCTTTATTGGTAAAAAATTTATAAATGAGGAATTTAATAAAAATGATATGACCTGAAGATGTGCAACACCTAATAAAATGTTAAAATTTTAACAATAATTCAAAATTTTACTACGAAGTGTTGACTCTTGTCGATCCAATATTGATCCTTTTTTTTTGGTCCAAAAATTCAAATGAGGACATTAATTATTTTGAAATTTGATTATGAAATTTAAAACTGGGACTCGAATGTTTTATGTAAATATAGTGTAATTTTTGCTTGGGTTTGCTAGTGTATATTATTTCTTTTCACATATATTTCAAAATTTTAGTAAATTTCTCCATTTTCAACAACAGAGCGAGAAAGTCCGTGCGGAGTTCTGTACCATTTATTTTTGCTCTAATTTCATCACAAAGTAAATATATCCCCTTCAAATCCAAAAATACATTATGGCAGATATTTCAATTTTAAATTCAATGATAAATCTTAGGAATGTATTAACGATAGTAATATGAAGGGAGCATGGTCTAATGATGACAGAACACATTGAAGTTCCTTTTAGTGACCAGAGCAAAAATAAGCAAAACATAAAAGACGCATGATAGTCCATTTCATACCCCTTATAAAGGGTTGTGTACATACATGTGTGTGAATAATTAACGCAACTAGGACAAGTAGACACAAATAATTCTGTCAGCTTCTAGGGCAAAAAGGAAAAACTAAATAAGACAGAAATGAGCGTGTGTGTATTTTTTTTAAAATTGATAATAAAGTAAACAATATTTGAAAAGTTGCTACAAAGTACGAAGCTAGAGATAATGTTTGTTGCACTTTAATGGAATATGTAATCTATTTTCTGTTTGGTGTACGTACTGCTCCAATTGATGGTGAAGCCCTACACTCACAGATTTGCACAAGCTCTAGATAACTAAGCTGTATTCAACATGAATATTAATAGGAACAATATACCGTACACTATGAGAATGGCCCCATGGCACTAGTACCGAGGGTTTAGTATTAGATGTTAGTCGCATGGTACTAATGTCGCAGGTTGGCCACATGTCGCTAAGCTCTTAGATTTTGAAGACATTAAATAATATACCTTTGCTATCAGGAGCCTTATTGAAATTTAATTTGTGTAACTACGGCCCAATATTTATAAGAAATACCTTTTCTGACAGCTAGAAAAGCTACTGATCTATTTATATGTATTCTTAGGTCAATTAACGGGAACTTTAGAAGTAGCTTTTAATATATATTATTAATACCTATTAGAGAAGATAACAATAATAATATAGAAAAATATTAGCAAGTTTGGTCGCAAAATATGATTTTATTTTTATAAGATGCACTTTATATGAAAACGTGTTTCATTAATACATTTAAAATAGAATTATTTTTAATAACTAATTTTGTTATTGTTGTTAAATTTATGTACATTTAAAAAGATGACACTTGGACACGAGAATCGAGCTTGTGTCCAGGTATAATTTTTTACATTTAAGAATATAATACTTAAAGCAGGTATATCTTTATAACCTATATATAAGATATATACCCCAAGCTCATTATTAATATACTATGAAGTGTATAAGCGTTAGATTTCCCTGCCCTAAATATTTCTTAATAAATAAAATATATGGAAAAATGAGATATAGTTTACTATTGAATAACATATTAAATATATTTAACAAATAATATTTGGCAGTCTAGTGATTAGTGTTTTTGAAAACGCAAATGTATTTTAATTCAGTCTCTAGACCATTTAGAAAAAAGTTTTTATTTTTATCACAAAGATTGCAAGAGAGAAACGTAAAAAAATACTAGATGAGTGTACGTGACCAATGGCGATGCACAAACATTCTCAGCTGTAAATGAGTTCCCTCTTGCTTCCTTTTATTACCGTACGGATTTTTTTTTTTGCTGTTTCCTCTTACTCACCCCTTCCTTCCATCCAAGGCTAACATAAGTTTGTTACCCCCATCCACTCACAGACACCCATGCTCTCGGCTATTCGGTTAGCTGCTGTTTGGCGTAGTGTGACTTCGAACCCATGTACCGTGACAATCTACAATACGAACCCATTATGTGTGTGTGTGTTCGTGGAGCTATATTTCTACCCTCCCCACCCCCTTTCCCCACCACCAGCCCAACCTTTCTAGCCAACCCTCTTTCGTCACACATGCATTGTTATGTAGTATACATGTGTGTTTGGGACATCAAGTGTAAATAAAAACCCATACAAAAAAAAACAACTCATTCTCCCGAAAATTTGGTCCTCACCAAGTCACTGTAAAAATACATAGAGGGAAACCATCTACAGAAAAAAACACCTCTTTTTTTTTAGCATAAACAAAAGCATATACACAAACACACTTTTTCTCTCGTGCCACAAATACACTTAAAATAAAACCATCGACAAGATATAAACAATATTTACTATGAGTCCTCGTTTTTGTGTAAATCTGCTTTGATATGTGACCCCCTTTCACTCCCCCTATCCCCCAAACCTCTAGCATTTTATTTTATTTTAACCATCTAGCTAACAAATGTGTCTTATAAAAGTTAGGAGGTGCAGCCAAATTAGAAGTAATTTACGTAAAGCTTTCACACACGCTAAGGTAATTATGTCGGTTTAAACAGCCTAGTTATGGCCACTTGGATATGAAACAAGACAGCAGGCTGGAGTGATGGTCGCAGCGACCAGGTAAGAAGTTTGGCCCCAGTCTATACTAGGCACAGCTGCCTGGCGACAGCGACCTGGTCACGAGGTTTTGTCGCAGAAGCCAGGTCGCGAGTATGGCCCTAGCTCACAGAGAAGGTTGTCTGTGCCCTAGCTTATACAGATGATTGAAAGAAGGAGACCAATATATTATACTCCTTTCATCACAGGTCAGATTATCGCACAACAATTTGTTTGTTCCCGATTGTATTTTGATCCAGGAATGGGTTGAGCTGGGTTTTATTTTTACGAGGTAGGTTTATTTTCTCCACCACGTTTAACTACCCTTTCGTGTTGTTCGCATTTAATTAGCCTAAAGGGGCAGTGATGAGGAATATAGAATTTTTAGATTAAATATAATTGCATCTCTGTAGAGAGAGTTAGTGAAAACCACTCACAGTATACTCGGCTGGGATTCGAGCACCGACCTCCCTGTCATTGCCAAACTAAACTAGATGAGCTTGACATCATAGTCTTACGTGGCTACCGGTGTGGTTGGATATATATTTAAAGTAAGTAAGTTTCATCAATTAATCTAATTTGTTTTTGTCTTTTAATAAGCATTTTAACTTTAAAGCAGAAATTACTTCAAATGAGCTCTAACCACTTTTTAGGGCGTTACTTTTAATTAAAGGTCTTATAGCCCTATTCTACGGTTCTATTCTCTTTTAAAATATTTATTCAAACAGATAATAGCCCAAGTGTTTGTAATAATAATAATAATAATAATAATAAATAGTAGTAATAATATATAGTAATAATAATAATAAATAGTAATAATAATATATAGTAATAATATTAATAGTAATTTAATAATTCCTTAGTTGTGTAATTCTGATATTTGTTTGACATATTTACTCATTTTATTGAATTTCAATTTAAAAAATGTAATCGTGATGTATTGTGAAACTATACATGTCAGAATATTATTTTAATATAATATTTTTCACAGTTTTTCTTTTTATCTATAGATAAAAGATTAAAATCGTGACTATATTTTACTTCAAAATTCTGATGAATTTGGAGTTTTATGTGTCCTCATATCCAAAAAAGTGGCTTTTATAATTCTTTCTGGCCCCATAAATGTATGTCATGTAATTAAAACCTAAACGGTTTGATATATTCCGTTCAAAATTGATATTTAGATCTGTACATTTTTAAAATTGACACCTGGATGGGAATTGAGCCCGATACCCTTGACTTAGCACAACAATGCTCTCCACCACTGAACTACCCAGAATTCATGTCGTTCTCAGGGATATACTTCATTCGTAGCTTAAGGCAGAATTTGTGATGGACGTGTAAAAATAATTTACATTTAGATGTGATATGGTCATTCCTCGGAATGTTTTTATGATTTTGATTATAAGCCTCAAATTAAGGGTAGCTTATTGATTTTCAGAAATGGCTTTAACGATTTTGTATTAATTGGATATCTGGGTAGTCGGTGTCATGACACATGATATTGTATGCTGATCTTTCTTTTAGGAAAAACTCGTTTAAAGGTACTTTACTCATGATTGATATTTTAATTTGAAATATTTTAGAAATGTATATTTTTATTTAGTATAAAATAGATATCTGGAAAGTGTTTTACATGGTAGCTAGGGATGTTTGTTCCTTTAAAATAATCATTTGACGGTAATTTACTGATTGCGGGTTTTCGAAATTTTCATTGCAAATTAATTAAATACCAAAGGAGAAAATTTATACAATTTGGTTGAAACAAATATTTTGTCATTGCTGATGGCAGACCACTGCAATAAAGCTAGCTATTTTTCTATTGTCAATACTTTCACTTTAGCTATGCCCATTGTATATTTTTCTGGCTCTGTGTGGTATGTTGTATATCAAGAGATAATCCCCGGAACGTTAACCTAGTTGACACTTTGTGTTTACCTGCAATAAAGTTTCGAATTAATTTCGATAAACCCTTTTGCTAAAGCTTAGAATTACTTCCAATAAATAGTTTCGCCTACGTTGGGTGCCATTAACTAACACGTTGAAAATGTATAATATTGTTTTATCATTACTGATACGTGTCACGGCTGGTATCAATTAAAAACTATCTAATAATTTGCTTTGGTGTATCAATTATTCCGTGACTGGTAGCACTAAGTCATCTGTCTACTACTTCTGATGAATTTCAACTAATGCATTTATCAGGGGAAAACTGCATGGAGTTATCTTAGGTGTTAAGCCTTTCATGTTTAAGGTATCCTATGATATATACATATACCTGTTACATACGATACAAGAACAAGCCTTGTTACTTAGTTTTTTTTATACACATGCTCAAGAGTTTGTTTCTTATTTCGCTAAGCCACTGTAATGGACTCAGAATTTCTACATTATTGATTATAATTCTACATGAAGTTTGAATAGCATAAATAATATAATAATCTGTATAAAAGCAGCTGGGAATTTATTGGTAGAGTTGGATCTCGATAGCAGAAAGGTTTATGATGGATTTTAAACTATAGCCTTGGATGATGAATTTTAAATTATAGCCTTGGAATACATTTCTTATACTTTTTAATTTCTCGGCATCTTGGATTGTCAAATTTTGTTTTAACCCGAGATGTTGATAAATTTCCACGTTTAATTATCCTCTGAAACCAAAAAAGTTGTTTTTTCAATGCCATCTGTCTGTACCTCGGGCTAGAGCTGAAACTATTTTACTGATTGGGCTAAGACTTGATATTTGGGATTTTCATAAGGTCCCCCCCCCCCAAGGAACCTTTGGGATTAAATATCCAACCTTAAAATTAAGGATAGCTTACCGAAGGTCAAAAAGAGAAAAAACAGTTGTTTTTTTCAAAATTCACTATCGATTTTGATTACATTTTATATCTGGACATTGTTTATCATGGTAAACAAAATGGCAACCCTCATTTTCTCCTGAAAATGACTTTGAGAGTACTTTGCATAAGGGAAATTTTCCAATTTTCTCTGCAACTATTTTAGATACGAAATAGCTTATAATAAATGTAAAGTTGTAGTAACTATAAAAGGTTAAAATCTTTTTATAAAACCATTAATTTATAAGCTATAAGCATAAAATATATTTTTTAATCCAGATCTGAAAGTGAATTTTATTCTCTTGTTCTTTGTTTAACAAAGATATTTCTCTTTTCTTAATTTTTCTGTAACAGTGTTCTATGTTCCTAAAGCTATAGAGAAAGTAACAGTGTATATTATTTCATTTATGATCTTTGGTGTAGTGTTTCTTCAACAATGTTTAGAGCTATTATTTCTTTTCATAAATCTTACGGGTACTTAGTAAAGGTATATTTTAAGATAAAGCGGGAGAATGTCTGTATAGTGCGCCGTTTTAAAGCTTCTTGGAAAATAATCAAACATTGCTTAAGCTCGAAAACACACACAAAAAGTTTCTTACGGACTATAAATCATTATTTATATGGTTAATTTCTTATGTGTACAGTTTGGAATAAATTATGTTAATGAAATTTATTTAGTTATACTTTTGAAGCATACAAAAGTAATTATTTTATCGTACACACAAACCATAAATAAAGTCTTGTAAATTTGAAATAAAAAAGGTTTCAATTATTAGATAGATAAATACGCGTTGTTTGCAACTGAGCTAGAATTTTTATTTTCGAATGAAGTATGTACTTCTATATGATTTATTGCTTATAAATCTCCATGGATTTGGTGTCGAAAGTAAGTTTTTGATGCTTTTACTAATTTCTAGTAAAGCAAGAATATTATTGATATTGTTCACATTTGGAAAAGAAAATTATCCATAAATGTATGTCTCTGTGTTGAAAGAATGAGCAAGGAATACTCGAATATGTGGTTTAAAGTGTTTGTCAGATACCTTGGCGCAGTTGGTAGCGTGTCTGCTTAGTGAGTGATTGGTCTCGGGTTCTATTCCCAGCGTGGCCAAATATTGATCTTTAATGAAATTAGGGATTATACACTTTACAGGGATCAAATGAATGGCCAGGAAGCTGGGTTTGGTGTGTGTTATAAATTGAAGTTGGCTTATAAATCGTGTACGGATATAATCTGTTGGTTCAGAAAGTGCAAGTTACATACATCGATTAAAATAATTTAAAATGAGGTTTTCTTATATTCGGTGGCTCTAAAACTTAATCAGCTCACGGCACCCTTAGTATATCTGTATCTTTTTCAAGTCACCCCTAAGTCAAAATAATTAGCTAACAGTTCCATTATTTGGTTGCTAGGACCAAATGACCTAACAGATATTTGGGTCCCAATAGTATAGTTGCTGTTTGATAAAATATTACACATAGACTGAAAAAAATATTTCTTTCTTAAATAAGCACAACTATTTACTAATTTGTTGTGTGAGCCTGTTGGTCACTGCACAGCTTCTCAAATTTAAAGGCCGGTACACAAATAACACTGAGCAAAGCTAAGTTTTGCTAACTATTTGGAAAAATAGTGGACTATATATTTAAATGTGTTAGTTCACACAGAAAGCTAAGATAGTCTACTCTAAGCTTAGCTATGGCCTTTCTACAATGCGCTAATTTTTTTTTCGATTGCTGGTCGGTCAATTTTTCCATCTCCCATCCTGAGCCCTCTTACGTTGCGCATGCGCATAACTCAGCTTGGACTCCATGTTGAACAGACGCAGTGTTAGTTCGGTGAAAATAACTAAAGACGTGTTGAAGTTTGGCTTTCAGTTGGTTTCACGTGTATGTAAGTAATATTCTACCTAGATTTTATATTTTATACATGTTTTTATATTCAGATGGAAGCGTTAGTTGAACAAGTCAAACCTCCACCTCCTAAAATGTCTTCAACTTAGAAAACAACTGCTAACAGCATCATCTTTTTTTTACTCAGACACTTAGGAGAACGCCATCAAAACTAAACTTAACTGGAGCAGACTAGAAAGAAACAACACTGAATTCGGGTGGAAAAGAGGGACCAGTGCTTATCTTATCTTAGCAATGAGTGTGAAACCAAACTGACAAAGTCTTATCACAGCACAGCATAACCTAACTTCTGTGTGTATCGGTCTTTAGGGTCTGACTGGACACCAACGGCTTCATTTTCTACTCCACATGGGTTTGCTCGTGATACCTACTTGCCTAAAATTTAAAACATTCCTTGATGTTCCTGTGAGCTCGCTGAGGCAAAATGTTTGGGAACCAAATATAAAACTCGTTTCCAAGATATCAAAACATACTTAATAAAATAGTAGTATTTGACTACTTCTACATATTATTAATAATCTAGTTGTAGCTTATTTTAAACGGCTGCACGTTTAAATAAACCTTACTTTTACTTATTGCCTATATTTCGGTTCTATTTCAAAAGTTTTCATATCTTCCAATAAAGTTGATTAGTGAATAAATTGTACAAGGCCTTGGTTTGGCAAAGTAAGAAGTTTATTATTATTATTATTATTATTATTAGCACCGCGTCTTACTACCCGTTCGGGTTATACGCACTTACGCTAATGTGTAGTGGTATATGAAATGAAGGACCTACAGTTTAACGTGGAATCCGAACCACGGTGGAGGCCTGGCATTACCCACATTCACAAGATGTCTTGTCAGGGGTGAAGGAAGTGTTTGTTAATCAGATAAATCTTTGCCGGGACCGAGGATTGAACCCTGGACCCGCCAGCATAGAAGTCTGACACCTTACCCCTAGACCGCCAGGTCACCAATAATATAATAGTATTAAGCTTTTCATTCGTATATGAACAATATTGCGGTTAAAAGTTACGTATTCTATTTTACATCCGTTACTGTTCTCAGCCTATCGTCTGATTCAGTTTTTGCTTTCTCACCATCTTACGGGTAGAGAAAGTATTGTGATCATTAAAAAATTGAGCTCAATAGTTTGATCAATGTTAACGTTTCATAGCCCCCTGAATCCAAAAAAGTATTTTTTTTAACTCCCGTCTGTCTGTCTTTTCCTCGAACTATAGCATAAACTATTTTACCAATCGGGCTAAAACTTTTTATATAAGGTTTTCATAAGGTTGCCCCGACGAGATTTTCGAATTGGATATCCAACCTTAACATTAAGGGTAGTTTACTGAAGGGCAAAAAGAGTTAAAATCTATCTTATAAAAATATTCTCTAAATATTTTGATTAAATTTCATTTCTAAACATTTTTAAATATTCCAAACCAAATGGTTACTCTCAATAATTCGTCTAAATGTCTTAAAGGGTACCGCTCTGACACATAAATTCTTATTTCTTAATCAAATCTCCGTAACTATATGAAATTACTTATCATTGCAAATATGTAGGGCTATTTATAACACAGAAATTTAATTGGAACATATTTTTTATAAAACCAATAGCTTTCAAGATATATGCAAACTGCAAATATATATATATATCAACTTTTCAAACACTGAAGGTAAAGTATTGCGATCAAAATAAAATCTAACCCTAAATGTTGATGGATATCAACGTCTCATAACCCCCACGCCCCGCGAACCCTAAATGTGGTTTTTCATTGCCGTTTGGCTGTGTGTCTATTTAACCCTAAAATTAAAAGTAGATTAATAAAAAGCAAACAGAGAATTAGTAGATTTTCTCAAAAACGGTTCTAAATATTTTGACTAAAATTCGTATCTAAGCACGATTAAGATTATAAATAAAATGGCTATTTTTCATTTTCATATGAAAATGACTTGAAGAGCACTTTACAGAAGTGGAATTTTCCATATCTCCGAAACTATTTGAGATACTAAATAACTTATCATTACAAAATTGTAGTACTATTAAAAATAAAAAACATTTTGAAATATATTTTTATAAAACCAACAGTTTCTGAGATATTGGTAAATATATTAATACAATTTTGTGAGCTTCAGTTGTAAAGAAATACTACCTACAGTTGTAAGTCTTTACGCAATAATTCTCTAATGATATAGAGTAATTAATGTAAGTAGGCCTAAGTCTCTCAAAAAGTTTGTAATTTTTCCTTTAACCTCTTAGGAAAACGCTGATCTTTCTCCTTCATTTTAGACTCAATAGTAAATATTTACATTTTTTTACTGGTCAAAATTTTAAAATGTAGCAAACATCGATCTTTTTATTGGTCTAAAAATACAAATGAGTACATTAATTATTTAAAAATAAAATTATATAATTTAAAACTTTGAGAAAAAAAAGAATTTTACATAAGTATAGTGCAATTTATGCTTGGGTTTGCTAGTGTATATTATTTCGTTTCACAAATATTACGAGTTTTGAGTAAATATCTCCATTTTAAAACATTGGAGCGATAAAGTACGTGTTGAGTATCATTTATTTATTTAAGTCATATATTTTTCCACTACCGGCTGGCTAGGCCTGTCGTAGAGTTAAAAGTTATTGTGGTAATAATTTATTTTTATAAACGCTATAGGGCCTATATCTATAATGAAATATAAAGTTTACACAAAATGCTAGTCATATCACTTAACATAGTAATATTTTTAGTTTTCCCTGAGTTATTGTAATTTTCTATTTGGATATTTTCTAAAAACATGTAAAACGGAAAGTATTACGTGGCGAATTACAACTTGTATAATGTTATCTGAACAGATTAAAACTTCTAGACAAGAGGATTTGTATGTGGAACCCACTTGATAGAAATTTCATTATAACGCACACGGAAAAAAGGAGGGTAGTTGTGCACGTGTTACCAACTTCAAGTTACAGCTCAACCACCATTTTTTCATCCCTTTCTCCAAAAAATAAGGATGCTAATAGAGAGTATGGAGGTTGCACGTGCCGTAAGAAACGGCGTAGGGTGGAAAATAAGTTTTTCCATCTTGCTTCCCCCTCATTCTTTTCTTGTTTGCAAAAGATTTGAACGTATGCTCAGTCAAATTCGGAAAAGCTATTTAAATGTAAGGATGGGACGATTTTTCTACAAGTGGTACAAATTAGGAATAATTGATTCACAATTTGGGAAAACCATTTTGATGCAGTGTAACGTTAAATAATTATAGTTACTAAAATGTTGAGCTATGATTTAACAAAACTATTAAAGGTGCCAATAATAACTTATAACAAATATATCTTAGTATTTGTTTTATTTAACATATTACATTACATCCCAATTTGAGATTTAATTACTGTGTATATATTTTGTGTAAAAATCTAATAGTTAAAATAAATTTAAACTTTTCATCAACTTATTATTTTGAGTTTGATTTAAATCAAGTTTTTGGTCCTAATTTATTCATCAGGATAATTATATTTGATCTTAATGACTGGTATTCAGTTCTCGACTAGGTAGGTGTATCCAATTTATAGCAAGAGCTAATATTATATAGATATAGCCAGTGTAAGTATTATTAATAATTTTTTTTTAAGTTGATAAATTACTTTTTTAGACCCGCTTCTCACTAGTCGTTCGGGATATACGCCTGATTAATAATGCTGCTAATGGTTTTTGCGATGTGTAAGTGTACCCACATTTGCTTGGAAGGAACGAACCTTGATATCCCCGTTATCGGCTGTCCAGTTTACTGCCAGAGTATTGCTTTAGACCATGCGGCCACCAAAGTGGGTACTAATTAAATTATTACTGTATTTATCATAATATAATAATATATTTTCTTTGGTTAGAGAGGGTGCCTGCATTTCCATAGTAAACTAGCAAATATTTAATATTGATCATTTAACAAACACCAACATAAAAGGAGATATATAATTTCATAGTTAAATACGAGTCTTTAATTAGATGAAAGTATTATTTTATACGTCATATCTTTATAAAAATAACTGTAATTATTTTAAAACTGTGTTTATACTTAAAAATAATGTAAGCATGTAGCTATTTCACTTAAACTTGAAAGTGATTTCTTATAAAAAACATATTGAGAATATATTTTTATTATCTACAACGTTATAAATTTACAAATCATTGAAACAAGTATAAAAAAATAGATAAATAAGCTTGTTATATCGGTGTTCACGCGGGATTGACGTAAGGCTCGTCTTGTTTGATTTTCAAGACTTGTGTTCGATTCTTGGTTGGGTGTACTGAGGTTTTTTACTTATCCTAAACATTTTCTCCCTCCAACTTTACGCCAATTTGAGTACATTTCTTTTAAATTGTATCATCCGCATTGTAGGACAGTACAAACATATTCACACTATAAATAGTCTACAGATGGATTTCAAAGGCATTGCTAATTTTATTCGCAAAGGTTTTTTTCTTTGATTTATAATATTCAATAATATTTACATATCATCAATCAGATATATTTAAGCTTACCATATAAATTCGTTTTGATATATGTATATATTTAACGAATAAGTATTTGTTTAAAACTTCGTACGACCTGCATGAGGGGGCAAACGGTAGAAAGCAAAACACAAACCAGCCAAAATCTATTACGTCACTTCCGGAACTAGTCATATGCATATAAGATAAAAGTGGCTCTACATTTGAACTGGGAAGTATGGAAACCTCGTATAAAAATAATATACAGTTAACATTTTTATGTGCTCTACTCAATGATGGAGTATGTTTCTCGAAAAGTTTTTCATTATTGCTTTGCTTTTTCTTTATGTATTTTCTTCTCGGAGCGTTTTTTCCCCCTCCCTACATTCACTTCTACTCTCTCTCTCTCTCTCTCTGTTCCACTTGTATTGTAAGTTATTCTTTCTCCCCTCTTCATTTTTGTAGTCTGTAAGAGCCGGTGGACCAGCTGTGCTACAGAATGTTCTTATTTTGCATATTTAGCGGAGAGTGGCTGGCTACAGATCTGACGTGGCGAGGGTGTGGGAGTGACAGGGGGAGGTTACTGAGAAAGAAGGCTCGCTCTCAGGGGTGGGAGCATTCATTTTAGGAAAGTGAAAGTAGCAAATGATGTGTTATGTTTCTGAGGAGGCCATCAGTAGCTTTAGATCTATTTTTCTGGTGACTTAAAAATAAAGTATATAATTTTGTATTTTTTTTACTACCACTTATTTACAACTGATACAGAATCATCTATTACACAAATACAACAAACTTATAATAATTATGAGCTTAAATAATTTAAACAAAAGACAATGCAACATTAATACATTTTCTGTTTCATCGGAATTTGAACCCGTTACCATTAATATGTGCAGTGACATTGAGAACACTCAACATGTCAGTAGAATAATAAGACTTTATTCAAATTAAATACAACAGAATAACAATTTAAAGACCGACCAAGGTTAGATACAATCAATATAGTGCGTTCATAGTATAGTTCGCGAAATAAACTGGTTAGCATAGCGCTAATCCTTAATTGATTTTATAAATTATTGTATTTTGTCAAGTTAAATCGGCTAATTGGCAAAATGCAATCATTTATAATATAAAATACCTTTCTTATAAATTTCCATGAATAATAATGTATATTATGTATTATAGATCACCACGAAATAACTAAAGAACAAAAGAATATGAATGTCACAGCAATTGCAATCTCTAAATTAAGAAATACAAAGATTATCTTCTATCTATAATATGGATAATGTAGGGCCTAATAAGTCCTCGCCCGTCCCTAAAGGCTTAAACTAAACATTAAATATAATAGGCTATCATCAGGAGAAGACGCAGAAAAAATCAAACACTTGCAATATATATAATTAAAAAGGTCCAAATTTACTTTAATTAAATAGCAAAATAGATTTTAATTTTTACAACATACTTGTATGGTCAAGATTATCTACGACAGCCTACGATGGCATCAGTGAAAACATTTGAACATTTTATTCTTCCAAGAGAAGGCCAAGAAAAGAAACCTCGCATGAGCGTTAAGTATAACTAATCACTCCCAACAAATAAATACACTCTATCATTTAAATAAATATTTTAAATGTTTTAAAATATACCCATGCCAAACTAGACAGACATCTTGGACAACCAGAAGGGTTAATTTAAAGCTATAAGCAGAATATTGAAAAAGGTATTTTTGAAATATTAATATTTAAAAAAAAGGAACGATATACCAACGCACGGATTACCCCTAAAACCATGCAGAAGAAAGTGCATCTTTCCTTTTTAAGTTACTTCACTATATACAGAAAGTAACACAAATATACAACACAACGTCATCACACTCACGTATTATAGGGAAGGCCCAATGGGGAGTGTAGAATCTAAAAAGTCTCCTTATATGGACATGAAATTACTCTCCATGAAGAAGGAAGGGGGAAGAAGTTTTAAGCCTTTCCAGCAGGACAAAGAAAAAGGAGAGAAATTTAGTCCCTAATCGGTTATAGGGAACTAAAAATACACCAGTTTTTAAGCCTGTCTGTGATAGGCTGATTTAACTTAAACTGAGTATGTTATGTCAGAAGTCGATAAAAAAGATCCTATCCAATAATACCTTATTCATCTATGTAGGCTTTGTATTAGTTGAGAAAAAGGGATGTTGGCAACAGAAATACTAAATAGGGTTTTTGGAACAACCTTGGATGAAGTAAATTTCAATTTAAACAATGGCCCCCTGTGTCAAAGCCAACATACTATATCCGTTCAGCCACTCTTGATAATCCCCAAAATAGATCACTAACACTCATTTTTTTTGTTGCTGGGCTGCTATCGAATGTTATTCAAAGTCATAAATTAATAGTAAATTAAAACGTCATATATTTTTCTAAGAGCACGTGGGGAACTGATTAAACATCTGAGCTATGTGGATTTAAGAATTTGATATATTTGTGTGAATATATATAATTGATATTACATAAATATATATAATTTATATATATAAATATATATTATATATACAATATATTTATAAACCATAGTATGCATGTATTTATATATAACATCAAATAAAAAATACCTTAAAATTTAATATTTATTAATACAATCCTAAGATTAGCATAAGATTTTTAGAAAAATAAGCACTTCACTAATAATCTTTTATTTTGTTTGTAACGAAATTGGTTTACCAAACTTTCTTCTCCCTACCCAGATACCGTTTTACTAATAAAAATAGCTTTTTCATATTTTACCATTGGGCCTAAATTAATAATGTTAAACTCATCCTATCTGGTTTTTCAGTGACTGGGAGGATGTTTATTGAATTCCGAATAGGTGTATTTAATTTAATGTGTTTCCACTATCCCTCCTCATGAATGCATGTTCATTTCCTCTAAATTCAAACCTCCTTATCTCTAATTCATTTAATTTTAATTAATATATATATCAATTTGGGTGAAAAAATATTTTGTTTGTTAATGTAAAGTTTTGGAGGACAAAGTATCAATTTATTCGTTAATTACTGCATTTTAAAATCCTTTTTGACTAAACTATGGAACACAATAACAATTTTTATTTTAAATTTAAATAACTGAATTAAACTGCTTTGAGCTAGCTGTCTTTAAATTACATTGATATAAAATAATAATAAAATTAATATTGCAAGGCCTATAATATTGTATAATCGAGATAAGAAGGGATGGAACAAACAATTAAAGAGTTAAAAAAAAAATATTCACCCATTTATAACTAAAACTTAATGATCTGCACCTATAGCTTTTGACGAGTTGTATCAATACTAATACCATAATAATAATTATAAATGTACAATCTACCAATATTAAGAGTAAAACAATAATGTTAAAAATTATTCCTAGCTTACCTTCATCTAAATATTTTATTACTAGCAGCCCAACCCGGCTTCGCACGGGCATAATAATATAATAAAAGAAAATACACAATGTTTTACAGTGAGTTTCTAA
>CABFVX010008960.1:9062-20857 GCA_902151425.1 Timema shepardi | reverse complement strand
TGGTATGGGCATGTAATGAGGATGTTGGAGTACATTAGATAGTAGAGGAAGCAGGACTGAGATGGTATGGGCATGTAATGAGGATGGAGAAGGAGAATATGCCAAAGAAAATGTTGAAAATGAAGTATTTAGGAAAAAGTCAGCAAGGGAGGCCAAGGAAGAGATGGGAGGACCAGTTAACAGAATATGTGTAAGTGAGAGGAGAGAAATGGAAGCAACTAAAGGAGTGGACGAAAAGAGGAAGATGGAGACATTTCACTAAATTGACCCAGCCACAGGCTCGAAACCGTTGATGATAATGATGAGTAATGATGACACATTAAAAGTTACTTATTTGCATCTTTGCTCCATAAAATATCAAAGGTGTTTTTATAGACTCCATAATTATTAATAAATAATTATATTGTATTCATGTTAACATACGTATGTTATAAATCTTCTAACTACATGTGAACATGAGCATGTGTTTTAACTATTTCATTATCTCAATGCTGTGTAGTAAATTATTAAAAAATAAAAATGTAGGTTTAGAATAAAATCCAAGCTACTAAGCAATTTAGCTGGCCCACACCCAAACAGAGAGGAAGATAGAAAATGCAACAAAGAAAAAGAAACAGTTTTTCAATATAATAATATTGTGTTATTCCTTTATTTTAGAACTAAATATAAATTTTAAAGTTGTGAGATAGGTTAATATTTAAAGTTGCAACAACCTCAACTTTACTAAAGTAACAAAATAGAAAGTTCAAAACAACAATATTTGTTCCACCTTTTAAACATTTGCTATGTATAATAATTCAGTCTCAGTGTTCCAGTGACAGCAAGATCACATTTTATTGTTTGTTTATTTGAAAGTTTCCACACAAAATGTTCAATATTTTTGAACACAAGTATGGGATATCAACAACTCAAAATATATGTTTGAAACCAGGTTTGTTCAATAACATTTCAGAGGAGACAAGTACTGGCGGTTCAATGAGACTGAACATCAGATGGATGTAGGCTACCCACACAACATCACCAGATGGAGAGGAGTTCCTTCTAATCTGGACGCAGCAATGACCTGGGCAGATGGTACGACACATCTCAAAATAAGCTCGGTGGCTCACCTGGGGTACTGGGGTGAAAGTGTTGATTATGTTAAATAAATTGAATGCTAATTTAAATTTACATATATATTAGGTGCACAAACTTGTATTCATGCGCGAACTGCAGGGTTTTTGAATCCTCGGATAAGGCATGTACCAGGTGCAGACAGAAATATCAATGTGTACTAGGTGTAGACAGATATCAATGTTGTACTAGGTGTAGACAGAGATATCAATGTGTACTAGGTGTAGACAGAGATATCAATGTGTACTAGGTACAGACAGAGATATCAATATGTACTAGGTACAGACAGAGATATCAATGTGTACTAGGTGTAGACAGAGATATCAATGTGTACTAGGTGTAGACAGAGATATTAATGTGTATTGGGTATCTTTGAATTGTAATGGATTTGGTAAAACTTAGTTCATATCATTCTGCCCTGTATTTAAACTGGCCTTGAGGCATTATAAATGTCTGATTAGATTAAAGGACTTTTTTAGAACTTCATCTCAATACTTATTAGAGTTATACACTTATGTACTAGTTACACTAATGATGTTATATTTATAGAAAATGTACCCGCATTTGTGTGGAAATCATTTCGGTTGGGGGGGGGAGGGGATCTCAGTCCACTCAACTGAGATTCAAACCTCGATTTTCCACGTCAATGGCAGTTAATTTTACTGCAAGAGTAATGTGTTAGACCTTGCAGCTACCGAAGCGGGTTTCCGATATTCAAACAATGAATCATCCAATAATAGTATTAGCTATTTTTGATGCCTTTACTTCTCCTTGTATAATAAATTATATTAGTGTGACATATAATCACAACTTGTGAATGTGGGGAATTCCAGGCCTCCATCGTGGTTCGGATTCCACGTTAAACTGTAAGTCCTCTATTTAATTTCACAATCACCTTTCCATTAACCTACACATTAGCGTAAGTGCATGTAACCCGAACGGGTAGTAAGACGCGATGCTAATAATAATAATATGAAATACATTTCAGGTTTTACTTACTTCTTCAAAGACAAATTGTTTTGGAGGTTTGACAATCACTGGATAAAAACAGATGAGCGGTATCCTCTACCAGCCGCCCAGAATTGGCTTGGCTGTCCCGAGAAGCTCGACACCATTTGGTGGTGACGTCATTCCACGCTCTTCACATATTTATTTATTTAACTTAAGCAAACTGTTGCTAGCAAACATTGGAATATATATGTATTTATAAGAAGAAGAAAGTTAAATTATATTTTCCTCTTTTAATGTGTTAGTTTGTTATAAGTAATTGTATTAAGTGTCATGTTCCCGTGAATCGTTGGTAATCATGGGAAACAAGGGGGACTTCGGCCCCCCTTATCCCTTTGCAATATTTACTTTGGTAATTTTTAAGAAAAAAATAAAATTGTGTATCTGGGACATGGCTGCAATTTGCTATTAACAACTTTAAATCGTCAATATCTGAGTTAACAGAGATAAAAATTATAAAATATAAATTAACTCTCATTCCCTCTTCAACACCTTTCATATCATTTTGTTCTGTTCAATAAAGTTGTGAAAAATATAGTGTTTCTTTTCTTTGGGCTTAGCTACAACTTAATTTTATTTTTTGTTAATTTTACAGAAAATATTTTGCGTAGACTGGCTCTTGAAATTCATTCAGTTAATTTAGAATTATTCCCTCCTGCGAGGCTAAATTCCTGAAATTTTCTCTTGGGAAAAGAGGCAGGGGAGGGGGCGTGCTACACCCCAAGCAGATGGGGCTCTAATCCACCCACCCCCTTTTTAGAAAAGAGGTAGGGGAGGGGGCGTGCTACACCCCAAGCAGACGGGGCTCTAATCCACCCACCCCCTTTTTTGAAAAGAGGTAGGGGAGGGGGCGTGCTACACCCCAAGCAGATGGGGCTTTAATCCACCCCCCCTTTTTTTAGAAAATCCAGATGGCCGTCCTTGTTAGTAAGTGAACCAGTTACTATGAAGAACACGGGTTAAAATCCTTGCTAGGATTTAGGATTTTTGCAAGAAAAAATCTTTTAAAAAGATGGTAGAGTGCACCTCACATACTTTCTTGCTACTTTGCCTAATAAGGGTGACATAAATTAAAACTCGTGCGATAGGAGAAACGAATTAATATACATTGTTGCAGAAACATAATTGAAAAAAAATCATACACCAAAGAACATACAATAAATAATATACAGTTGCTATATATTGAGAAAAAAATAACATCTCAATTCACCAAAGAACATAGCAACCAGTTTCTTAGACTTAGATTTAAAAAATGTATTTGTCAATATCTCAGAAAATATTTGTTTATAAAAATATGTTTCAAATGAATGTTTTCTTGCAACGTTAAGTTAGTTTGTGTCTTAAATAGTTGCGGAAATATAAGAAATTGAAAATTTCCACTTACATAAAGTACTCTTAAAGTAATTTTCTTGGGGTAGTAAAACTTACCATTAAATTCCAGATTCGTTTAGTATTATAAGTTAAACGAATCTGGAACAAAATCTTTAGAGCTGATTTTGAGAAAATTGATATTATCACTTTTCTTATTTTTAGAGTTGGATGGATAATTCCAAACACCCCTCTGAGGAACCTTATGAAAACCCTAAATAGAAAATTGTATCACAATCAGTAAGATGGTTTTGGCTCTAGTCCCAGTGACAGACACACAGACAGATAGACAGAATACATTACAAAAATACATTTTGGTTTCTGAGCGTCATTACATCCATCTAAATCTCGAATTTGACATTTTTTTTGTTCATCACAATACATTCTCTACCTGAGGGCACTGGCGCAGCCAAGGAGGAGGGGGTTTCAGGGTTGAACTCCCTCCCTCTAACCTCCAGACCTCGCTACCCGCCTACATATTTCTAATCCCTAAATCTGTTGAAATCATACATGAGGAACTCTACAAATGAAGAGAGACTTAATGGGCTTCATGTACACTCCGTCGAGCTTGAAAGGTAGCAACTAATAGGTTCAGCCTACGAGGTATGCTATACCTCCACACATGATGGCAAAATAGTTTGTCTAGCAACGCCCAAGGCCGGAGTTGGACAAGGCCTTAAGTCCTTAAATTATTTCTTGATTGTTGGAAAGGAGTGATGGGGAAGGGGCTATGTCTTTTAGCGATGCTCAAATGTTTTGATTTAGTAAATTAATTTTACTTTATTGTTCTGATCGTGATAAAATAAATAAATATTGGTTACATATTTTGTTAATTAATTATATTCGCTCTCATTAACTTACGGGATGGCATATTTTTAACTATTAATATTTAACCACTTCAAACATTATTTTGGCACAGCTACCCACATTGTTTGTTTTTGCATGGTAACGAGAAGCAAGTCTCTCCCTTTTCAGAAACTTCACTACCCTGTAAAGCTAATTACAAATTTATTAATGATTAATTATTATATTCCACACATGTAACGCAAATAACAAATTAACTCTAAACAATTTTTATACTTTATTTTTAATAAGCTGAGTTTAAAAAATACTTAAATAATTTAAGGGTCCCAATCCTTATTTAAAGTATTTTATATAAAATTATTTTCGGGTTATATAAAAAAATATATTTGATAAACTCTTATCCATTGGAAATATTTTAGTTATAAAAGTGAATTTATTTGTTTCTTCAAAGCTATTATGACTGTGTATTATTTGTGGGACCATAGTTCGATTGTACACTTTATTTAATGTTGCCATAACGGTCACAATATAACTATTATTAAAAAATATTTATAAATACATTGATTGAGGTAAAACATTGGTTTATTAAGATTTACGTTGATATAATTTTTTAATAAATTTAATGTATTATGTTAACTGTGTTCTTTTTTTAAACCTTTTTTTGCTAAGTCAATTTTGGAAATCCAAACAATAAAACAGGCCATGCTGTAGACAAGTATTAATAAAATATCAGAGTGAAGAGGTTTAAAAAATTATTGTAAAGTATAGATAAATATTGTATATTTTGGTTTACGAGCTTAAAAACACTTTAAATGATATCTCTGTTTTTTTAAGGTTTGGAATGTAAATATTTTAAAGTGAAAAATATTGTAGTTCTGCACTGTTTTTAAGAATGTATGTATATAGCCAAATACACCTGGAACTTCATAACCGATTGCGGTGCATTTAATTCTATTCATAAGGATGTCTGCTAAGGGAGGATCTCGCATAAAAAATAATAATTAGGGTTTGATGTTTCGTTAAAGATACAGCCGGATTTATTTATATCTGGGTGACCTGGTGGTCTAGGGGCAAGGTGTCGGACTTCTGTGCTGAGGTTCCGGGGTTCAATCCTCTGTCCTGGCACAGATTTATCTGATTGCCAAACCCCTCTTTGCCCTCTGACAATACGTATAATAATCACAACTTGTGAATGTGAGGAGTGCCAGGCCTCCACCGTGGTTCGGATCCCACGTTAAACTCAAGGTCCTCCATTTCATCTCACAATCTCCCTACCATTACACATTATGTTAAGTGCGTATAATCCGAATGGGTAGTAAGACGCGGTGCTAATAATAATAATAATATATCTCTAATTTAAGATCTCTGAAACCAATTAACCGACTGCGGTGCGGTTTTTACTTTTATACTGAGCCAATATCCAGGCAAGCTTTAGCATTTTTTTTGGTGTATAAACGGGTGTTTGGGTGTGAGTCCCGGTGAAGGGCGAGACGATTGTTTGTATACATTTATGGAACCACATAATTACTGTGGTGTAGTTTTTATTATTCTGTAGTGTATTAATCCAGGCATGTTTTCGAATAATAATTATAATTGGACGTTTTTGTGTGAGTCCCGGTGAAGTGTCAGCTGGATATTTATATATATCTATGGAACCACTTAACCGATTGCGATGTATTTTTTTTCGGTCGAATATTAATCCAGGTATGTTTTAGCATGATAAATCAGGTGTTTTTGGAGTCAGTTTTGAACAAGTTCCAACAGGATATTTTGTTCTGTTGCCTAATATTTATAGTTCATTTTAGGCTATTGTTGTGCTGCTATTTATATCTGTATTAATTTCATCCATTTAATTTTATATTTTATATATCATTATTATTGGGCTGAGAGCTCCCGCTGAAGTTATGGCCTGACATGTGATGACATAATTTGCTGGTTTGTAGCACGGTGTAATAAATGAGCTCGGTGGTAGCGGAGTGGGTTTTAAACCGAGATCTAGTGGAAGTTGAAGGCGTAGCTTTGGAGTTTGTCACCAGGTGATGTTCCGTTAGGCCTGCCATTGAAAAGTTTGGCGTTCACAATATTCTGAGGATGGTAGAAATATTTTTATTTGAGTGATCGTAATTTTAAAACCAACTATATCGTTAGTGAGGTCGTGGGTGTGGAGAAGTAAAAATTTAATTTTTAAATGTCAATTGATCTTAAAAATAATTGACAATATCCACGTAAACATAAAGTGGAATAATGTAGTCTGTATCGATATCGATTTTCCCATGTCTTTATTAATATTTGAGATCATATTTTAAAGTAAATATATTAATATTTCTTCTTTTCAGTTAATATAAAGTAAACTCATCTTTTCTAGACTACAACCATGTTTCTTTTTCTTTCGTTTAGCTGCACGTGTCAGAGGCATGGTTTTGTTTCCGGGTTGTATTACGCAGTAATTTAATAGCAGGTGCAAGGTAACGAGACTGTTTTCTTAATTTGCGCGCTCATAGAAACTAACCCCATTGGTCAGTGGAAAGAAAGCAAAGAGTGGTCTGGGTTCGACAGTGTGAACTACGGGGTTCACGCTCCTCGGCTCAAGAAGACGCTAGTTTTGTAGACGCGTCATTCTTCTTCAAACGGCTTTCCCGCTTGACGTATAGTGAAGTAGGCGTGCTTAGGAGTGTCATAATGTTTGAATACATGGACATACTGTCCATTTGATGTCTATCATGTACAGTGTTTATAAGTTTGACGAACTGTAATTTTACAATCATGAACAATAAACTTAACTATACTTTGAAATATACGGAAGTTTAGTATATACATACTAGTATCCACGCATACAACTTTAAATAAGGTGGAGGTAACAATTAACGACAGTGTTACGTAGTACATTAAAATTAGCATTCAATTCAGGGCAACAAAGGATGTACGTTACAATTGACGTCTCAACGAGGGGCATCCAATGCAGTTCGTTACAATTGGCACCAAAGTGGGGCATTAGCAGATAGGAGTTTGTACATTACAATTGGCATCCAATGCAGTTCGTTACAAGTCTTTGTTAATATGTTATTGCTCTTTAGTTTTCCATTTGTTATAAATTTTCATTGCCAAACAAGAATCATATTACATCCACTTCACATCTGTTTGTTTGAAATTTCAGAGATTGTAATGAAAACTAAAATATTCTATAATCAAAAACATTCAAAGAAACGTAGACAATTTATTATATTGCAATTTTCAGTGCTACAATGAAAGGGATAATATAGCCAAGAAAAGATGTTACAATATATGTATATATCAAACAAAATTAACAACCACGTCTTAATACTCGTCTGGGCCATACGCATATTAATACGCTAGTGAGTTATGGTAAAGTAGGTTGAATTGAATGTGGATGTATCCATATTTACAAGGAGGAAAGGTTCGAAACAATTAATGAATAAGCACCCTCAATAGGTTCGGCTGAGATTCTAGTCGTAACTTTCCCATCATCGACAAAATGGACTAGAATGGCATGATATTTAAAACACGTGTAATATGATTTGTTTAGCAACTAATCGATTGTTTGCCTTTATTTACTAGTTATCTTATAAAACAGAAGTGTGTCTTAATTTAGCTCAAAGGATTGGCTCCACTTGGCTGGTTTGTATAAACATATCTTAATCCTCAATATCCATATTCCCAATCCCATATCTTTCAATGTAGTGGGCAAAAGAGTGTTCATAAGCTCAAGGACAAGTGTGATACCAAGGAGGTGAAAATAATCTACTAGTAAATTTTAATAACAACCCATATAATAGCCCTATTAGTAAATATGTAAGGATGTATTGATGTAGGCCTACATTAAATAATAGTTAGGGCCTTTCACGCTAAATTGGTTACTTTAAACCGTATATTTAAAAAAAATACGTTTAAACATTCTAAAATAGTTTTAACTCATAGCTGTGGCATAAAACATTTTAAATGTGCTTATTCTTTTTTTAAGGGAGAAATATAGTAATATGTAAATTTATATAATGCCCCATGATGTAGGCCTAGAACCAAATAACACATGTATATACACACATATATACATATATAAGTGCCACACAGCACCCACCCGGGTTTTACGCCTGTATACTATTAACTTTAATGTGTTAATGCTGAGGAAAGCCCAATTTACAAGAAGTGTGCCCACATTTTCATGAAGGGAGAATTCAAAACCATTTATGAGCAATACCTCTCAGTGAACTAGACTGGCATAGAACCTGGATCACCCCGTCACTGTCAGTCTAGTCTATTGTAAGAGTAGACTCCTAGTACATATTACCAGCGAAGAGGCTGAATATTGCTATACGTAATAGTCTTTTTCTTCTTATTTCTGTTTGTTTTGTTTGCCTTCGAGTCAGTGCTTATTTGTCGATGCTGTGAAACGAGTACAGTGAACAATCTTGCTCTGTGGTTTAAAAGGCCAACCTACCTTCACCAAACACACTATAGGTATTGTCCTACCCAACCATGCGCTGTTGATAGTTTAGATTGTAGTTATTCAGTTGGATGTTAAAGGCTAGGCTTCCAGAATCAAGAAGGTATTAGACAAGATAATTTTCTAGAAGGGTTGAAATAAGGAATGGCGATAGGGGAGGATCTTATATGAAGAATTAGTATTATTAGCACCGCGTCTTACTAGCCGTTCGGGCTATACGCACTTATGCTCATGTGTAATGGTAGGATGATTGTGAGATAAAAATGGAGGACATACAGTTTAACGTGAAATCCAAACCACGGTGGAGGCCTGACATTCCCCACATTCACAAGTTGTTATTAATACACGTCTTGTCAGAGGTGAAGGAAGGGTTTGGTAATCAGATAAATCTGCGCTGGCACCTATAATTTAACCCCGGACCCCAGCCTAGAAGTCCAACACCTTACCCCTAGACCACCAGGTTATCTAAAATTCGGAAAGTGCCGTGGATCAAACCCAGGAACTTTGGAGCTGTGGCCAGGAGATCTGATCACTCGACTATAGAGGCAGTCTATATGAAGAAGAGTGAAAAAGACAACGGCTTGGACGTCAAGTTAAATTAGTCCATTTTGCCTGTGACAAGGAAGTCAGGGCTCGAATCCTGGTTGGATTTAATTAGGTGGTATTTCTTAAATGTTTTTTCATGCTGTGTATGAGAGTTAATCATGGCATGAAGGACAAGGTTCGAATCTTGTGTTAAAAAGTGTCCACATTAAATACATCATTATTTTGAAAATAATTGTTTATTAATCAAAATTAACTTTATTCTGGTTAATATCTGGCACCATTCTCTCATCGACGGTTTTTGAATGTTTCTTCTACTTTCTCTGAAAATTACGTTTCTACATGACTTAAACGTATTATTTTATTCTCTTGATTAGAAAATGTGGCAGCGTAGTTCGAATATTGACATATTAAAAATAAATGGTATGGAACTCCGCAAGGACTTTCTCGATCTATTGTTTAAAAATGGAGATATTTACTCAAAGATTGTAATATATGTGAAACGAAATAATACACACTAGCAAACCCAAGAATAAATTGCACTATCTTTATGTAAAACCTTTTTTAAATAGCGGTTTTAAATTTTATAATTTTATTTTTAAAGAATTAATATCCTCATTTGTAAGTTTGGACCGATAAAATATATATCAATATTGTGTCCACAAGGGTCAACACTTCATATTAAAATTTCGACTTCCGGATTACATTTTAAACATTTTATTAGGTTTTGCACAACTTCATGTCATCGCATTACTATTAAATTCCTCATTTATAAATTTTGACCAATACAAAACGTAAATATTGACTATTGAGTCTAAAATGGAGATAGAGCATTGTTGTATAATCATTCCTCCAAAGAGGTTTGAGGAAAAATACTCTAAACTCTTTGAGAGAATTACTTATATTCAATTACTCTATGGCATTGGAGAATTATTGCGTTAAAATTTAAGTAGTATCTCTGTTCAGCTAAAGCTCACAAAATTGTATTAATATATTTGCCAATATCTCAGAAACTGTTAGTTTTATAAAAGTATATTTGTTATAAAAGTTTTTTATTTTTAACAGTACTACAACTTTGCAATGATAAGTTGTTTAGTATCCCAAATAGTTGCGGAGAAATGGAAATTTCAGCTTCTGTAAAGTAACCTAAAAGTCATTTTCATGGTAAAATGAAAATATCCAGTTTATTTATGATTTTAATCAACGACTAGATATAAATTTTAATCAAAATCATCAGAGCCTATTTTTAGAAAATCAACTTTTTCTCTTTTTGCCTTTCAGTAAACTACCCTTTATTTTAGGGTTAGATATCCAATTCCAAAAACCCCTCGGGGCAATCCTATGCAAACCCTAGATACCATGTTTTAGCCTGATGGGTAAAATAGTTTAGGCTCTAGTTGGAGGTACAGACAGACAGATAGACGGAAAGTCAAAAACAACTTTTTCTGATTCGGGGAGTCATGAAACGTCAAAATTCATCAAAATCTCGAGTTAGATTTTTTGACGATCACAATACTTTCTCTATCTGTAAGGTAGCGAGAAAGTAAAAAGGGATCAAAGTGAATATTACAAATAATTTCTCTAAATAAAAATATTTTCACCACCTTGTATGAAATTATGGCTGCTATTTGTTTTCTTTACGAGTCTAGCTTTACTATAAGGTCCTTACTAATTATTTATCATTCTTGGCTACGATACAAAGGAGAGGTTTAGGAAATCATGTTTGAACTTGAGTTGAATATAAAATATTAATTTTTTCGATGGGGTTTCGTTGTAACATTCCATGAACTACTGTTGTAAGTGGTTTATCAGGTAGTCCATCTTAGGCAAATTTTTATTTGTTTTTTCACCCTCGCGTCTCACCACCCGTTCGGTTCGGACGCCATCCCCCTCTTCGGTTGCAGCCTTCTGAGAGTGATTTGGTTGAAATAATCCTACTATTGTACCTGTTGCACCCTCCATGAGTCCTAATACTACCCGACCATAAAAGGTAAATATAGGGAGAGGGTAAACTTGACAAACAAGATAAATGGAAAATATAATAATATGTAAATTCAACAAAATGAGCAGTTTTAATCATTTAAATGACAATAGCACAGATTACAATAAATGGTCTCATTATATCATAATGCGTTCTGTTGGAAATTATTCTCGAAGTAAACAACTTTACATAATTCAAGTTGCGCAAGTATTTTAACAAAAGGAAACATGATATCCATCACAATATTGATAGACCAGTCTATATGAGACAATACTACAGCGTATTTATTTATATGCGATACAAAAATTATTAGGGCCTAATGGGCACCTTGATATGGTTCCAAAGGTTTCGTAATTCACAGAAAACGATATCATAAATATAAAGAAATTTAAATGTTGACGACTACACTACAGTGTTTACAAAACGTGAAGGTTTGACTACCAGACCTAAGCCAAACTCCCACGGGACTATCCGATCTGACAGAGAATATGGGACACACAGTTCCCAAAATAAATAAAC